>JAXGGT010019794.1:0-16490 GCA_035583425.1 Marsdenia floribunda
CCTAATTAAATATGATAGCCTTTAAATACACAATTGACACATAAGCCCACATGATTTATTTAAATAAATCCAACATTCCAAACTTAGTTTGAACCATCTATAAACTGAGAAACTCTCAAGGGACCCGTTTCACTTTCCCTATTAATGAGTGGTTTCATATGAGGGCAATCAAGAATCCATTTGTCTGTCCAAAAGGATACAGCTTCCCCCGAGCCAACACGAACCCTTTTGCAACAAGGAAACACTTTCAAGGAGACTCTTCCAAATGTAGCTTCCAGCAGTACCCATATTAGCCTGAAGAAGATTATCGTGAGAGTAATATTTGGCTTGCAAAACTCGAGCTATCAGCGGCTCTGGCCTCTTCAATAATCTCCAGCCTTGTTTAGTAATTAAGGCAAGATTAAAGGATTGCATTTTATGAAACCCCATTCCACCTTTGCTTTTGGGTTTACATAAAGACATCCATTTACACCAATGAAGTTAAGGAACATCTCCATTTCTTCCCCACCAAAAATCATCCATCATGGCATTAAACTTCATACAAAGGCCCATTGGAAAGAGAAAACATTGCATCAAATATGAGGGTATAGCTTCGATAACCACCTTTATTAGAATCTCTTTGCCGACATTCTAAAGTAGGTTGTCTTTCCAGTTTGAAAGCCGTTTCCATATCCTATCAATAAGGAATTGGAATTTTTTGATTTCCTATAGGTGACACTCATTGGCATACCAAGATATGAGCCCTCCAAATCACCAAGCGGAATATCCAATGCTGCCTAAAGCAAGTTCTGATCTTCCACATGTACTCTCGATCCAAACACTACAAAAGATTTTTGTAAATTCACCAATTGTCCCGATAAAGTCTAATACCGATGAAGAATTTGTTTAATCATCTGCACTTCCTGTATGTCAACTTGAGCCAGTAAAACACAATCATCAGTGAATAAAAGATGTGAAATAGTAGGTCCAATAGTCCCAAATAGAATGCCATATAACCGATGTTGTGTCTCTGCCTGCCTAACAAGCCCCGAAAAACCTTCCGCACAAAACAGAAAGCGGAAGGGAGACAAAGGATCTCCCTGTCTCAACCCCCAAGAAGGGTAAAAAATAGAAGAAGGCTGCCCATTTATTAACATAGAGAACGACACAGAGCACACACACCGCATTATACAGTCAGAAAACCATTATGGGAATGCCATTTTTTTCATCATCATGTGCAAATAGTCCTACTCAACCCTATCATAAGCTTTTTGCACATCAAGCTTAACCCCCATAAAAAGATTTGGAAATATATGGAGAGTTTTTTAAGTCATGGAAGCATTCAAAGGCTATTATAGCATTATCCTTAATCAATCTACCAAGTACAAAAGCAGATTGAGAAGGATCTATAATGGAATGAAGAACCAATTTCAAGCGATTGCTGTGAACTTTTTAAATAAGTTTATAAATAAAGTTACATAAACTTATGGGATGAAATTCCTTGTTTGGCCGCTTTAATCTTTGGGATTAGAACAATTTGGGAGTAATTGAGTTCATCCAACTCTACCTTTTCAGCAAAAAAAAATTCCAAAAGAAAAGTGAAAATACTCGATTTAATATCATTCCAAAAATGTTTGGGAAAAACACCATGCATACCATCTGGACAAGGGGCTTTTGTATTTGGGAGTTGACGTAATGCCCTTTCAATTTCCTCAATAGTAACCGGTAGATTCAACAATTGTTGTTGACTTAGCGTCAAAGCTTGGATTGGAAGATCATCTATTGTAAAATACCTATTGTTATGACGGATGTGAGAAGAATAACAAAAAAACAGTAAGGAATCAACACATAGAATTACGTGGTTCACTATCGATGAGATAGCTACATTCACGGGCATAAGAGAGATAGGATTTTTTATTCAGATGAGGAGCGGATTATAGAATACAGCAACAACAGCTAGGTCAGATATAACAGAGTTTATATATGACTGTAAGAGACAAAAAATTACAGAACTGCCCCTAAACTGATGTGTACTGTGAGAGTCGGGGGTGACTTTGCCCCCCACCCCCAAAGCCTTAGACAGGGGCGCTTCGCCCCTTGGACCCCCGACTTGTTGATTGGGCAGCGAGACCCCCAAATAGGTCTGCGGAGTGCAACATAAATTGATTCAAGGCATAATTAACAAATTTCCATCTTGACTTGAATCCCCTCAGAATAAACAGACGCACCAGATGCACCATGACAGTGCCAGATGTACAACTACCTCTTTTGCCATCAGATGTGTCAGAATAACAACTTCTGACATTTAGCAAGTCCAAACAGTATTGAAACTTGCTATGTGGAACCGGTTTAGTGAACATATCAGTAGGATTATCAGCAATACCCACTTTCATCACCTTAATTCTCTTCTCACTTCTCAGGAAATGATATCTCACATTTATGTGCTTAGTCCGCTCATGATGGACTTGATCCTTGGCTGAACATATCACACTTAAACTGTCACAATAAATAATAGCCTGATCATGATGTAGACCGAGATCACCTATATGAAACTTTTCAACCATATTCTCTCTTTAGCTGCCTCTTTCAGAGCCATGTACTCTGCCTCTGTAGTAGACAAGGTAACTATAGATTGCAAAGTTGCTTTCCAACTAACAACATAGCCACCAAGAGTGAAAACATAACCAGTCCTAGATCTCCTGCTGTCAACATCTCCAGTATAATCAAAATCTGAAAAACCTGTTAACAAGCATTGTGTATCACTCCCATAAATGAGACCAATATCAGACGTACCTCTAAGATAGTGAAAAATCCTCTTCACAGCTTGCCAGCGTTCCTTCCCAGGTTCAGTCATAAACCTGCTAACAACGCTAACAGCATGTGCAAGATCAAGTCTGGTGCAGACCATAGCATACATCAGACTTCCTACTACACTAGAATAGGGAACTCTAGACATATATTCCCTATCTTCAGCAAATTTGGGAGCAAAAGCAACAAACAAATGGATATTTGTAGCACACGAAGTGTCTATAGCAAATATAGATTTTGCTATAGACATACCAAACCTGGACAGAATCTTCTGAATGTACCCTTTCTATGAAAATAAGAGCTTCTTTTGACTTCTATCCCTGTAAATCTCCATTCCCAGAATTTTTGAAGCTACACCCAAATCGTTCATCTCAAATTCAGCACTGAGAAGACCTTTCAACCTCTGAACGTCAAACTTGTTCTCTGTTGCTATCAACATATCATCTACATAGAGAACCAAGTAGATAGGGGAACCATTTTCAGCATTGTTGTAGTACACACAACAATCATATGGAATCCTATTGTAGCCAACTTTTGCCATGAAATTGTCAAACCTCTTGTACCACTGCCTTGGAGATTTTTTCTGCCTATATAAGCACTTTTTCAACTTGTAAACATAGTCTTCTTTTCCAGGAACTTGGAACCCATCTGGTTTAGTCATATAAATCTCTTCTTCCAACTCCCCATGTAGGAAAGCTGGCTTCACATCTAGTTGCTCGAGTTCTAAATTCTGATGTGCAACTATTGCTAGTAGCACCCTGATAGAAGTGTGTTTGACCACTGGCGAGAATATCTCGTTGTAATCAACCACTTCTCCTTGAGTGAATCCTCTTGCAACAACATAAGCTTTATACTTAATGCCCTCAGCAAGTGAAATTCCTTCCTTCTTCTTGAAGATCCACTTACAGTTGACTATCTTTTTCTCTTTAGGCCTTTTGACTAGCTCCCAAGTCTTGTTCTTGTGAACTGACACCATCTCATCTCCCATTGCAGCAAACCATTGAACTGATTCGCTACATGAAACAACTTCTCTATAGGTGGATGGTTCATGAGTATCCACCTCTTCAGCAACCTGCAGTGCATAAGCTACCATATCCTTAAATCCATACCTCTTCGATGGGCCAACTCTAATCCTTCTAGCTCGATTAAGAGCTATACTGTGCTGATTGATTGTAGATGATTGAGTTTTTGGTGGTACAGAATCTGGCAGCGTGATTTCTGACACAGGGCTTTAATGTTTTGCTTCTAACTCGATCGTCTCCACCTCATAAGGAATTTGAAGGTTAATACCTGAGTGAGGTCCACGGTTTATCAGATAGCATGATGTACTTACCGCCTCCGCCCAAAACTTTCTGTCTAAAATAGCATTTGAGAGCATGCACCTAGCATTCTCCAGAAGTGTCTGATTCATACATTCTGCAACTCTGTTTTACAGAGGAGCATTCCTCACTGTGTGATGTTTAACAATTCCTTCTTTCTTGCAGAACTCATCAAAATCAGATGAATAGAATTCTAAACCATTGTCAGTTCGCAGCCTTTTGATCTTCTTTCCTGTTTGATTTTCCACTAGTGCCTTCCACTGTTTGAATTTCGTAAAGGCTTCACTTTTATGCTTCATCATAATCACCCAAGTCATTCTTGAATAATCATCAATCATCGACAAAAAATACCTGTGACCTCCTAGAGATTCAACGCGAGAAGGGCCCCAACAATCAGAGTAGATATAATCAAGTGTGCCCTTTGTTATGTGAACTCCTTTAGGGAACTTTTTGCGATGTAGTTTCCCAAAGACACAGTGTTCATAGAAGTCAAGGTGCTAAACTTTGTGGCCGTCAAGAAGATCTCCTTTTGATAGAATCTGCATCCCTCTTTCACTCATATGACCAAGTCGCATATGCTATAGTTTGGTCATGTCATCCTTCTAAACCTCAGATGACGCAACAACAACATAACCTGCTATGGTAGAGCCTTATAGAACATACAAACTGCCCCGCTGAACACCTTTCAGAATTACATCAGAACCCTTGCAGACATTTATAACACCATCACCACCTTGAAAACTGAAACCCTTTTGTCCAGATCCATCAATGATATCAGATTCTTGGTCATTTGAGCAACATGTCTAACATTGTTTAATGTACAGAATGTACCATTATGTGTTTGTATCTTGATAGAACATATTCCAACCACCTTGCAGACATAGTCATTTGCCATAGAAACACTGCCTTTGTCCACCTGCTCATAGGTTGTGAACCATTCTTTGTGCGTACACATATGGTAGGATACCTCAGAATCTAGAACTCACACATTGGTTGTGATGTGTGTTTTCTCCAACCACTAGAGCTATATCGTCCTCAGAATTGGTGTCTTCTTCTGCTACAACAGCAGTGCCTGACTAGTTTTCAGGCTGCTTCTTCTTCTTCTTTGGGCAGTCATTCTTCCAATGCCCTCTTTCTTTACAGTAGTTACAGGAATCATTAGGTTTCAGGCCTTTTCCAGTGTTCTTCTTGAACTTATTCTTTTCTGACTTTACATGGCTACCACTTCCACTGGTACTAATCCAACAGCATGATTATCTGAAACTGTACCAGCCACCTTGTGGCAAAACTCTCTTGAATGAAGAGATGATCTAACATCTTTTAGAGAAATAGTATCTTTTCCAACAATAAACGATTGCACAAAATTCTCATACGACAGTGGTAAAGATACTAACAGAACTAGAGCTGCATCCTCATCTTCAACTTTAACATCAATATTTTGCAATTCTAATAAAACTGTGTTCAACTGATCTAAGTGATGTCTGAGTTGCGTACCTTCTTGCATTCGCAAACTAAAGAGACATTGTTTTAGGAGCAATTTGTTGGTTAAGGACTTCGTAATGTAGAGACTTTTGAGCTTTAACCACAGATCAGAAGCAGATTGCTCCTCAGCGACTTCAGTGATGATGTCGTCGACAAGGCACAACATGACTGTCGAGTGTGCCTTCTCCTCCAGACTGGCTATCTCAACATTTTCAGGACCTGCCGCCTTCCCTGTCAGCAGTGCCCACAGCCATTGTTGCTTTAGCAAGGCTCGCATCTTGATCTGCCATAGACTAAAACTATTTCTCCCCATAAACTTGTCAATCTTCACGTTCAAAGCAGACATCTTTCCTACTAGATCACAAACCCTAATCAAACCCGAGCTTTGATACTAATTTGTTATGACAGATGTGAGCAGAATAACAAAAAAACAGTAGGGAATCAACACATAGAATTACGTGGTTCACTATCGTTGAGATAACTATATCCACAGGCAGAAGAGAGATTAGATTTTTTATTCAGATGAGGAGTAGATTACAAAATACAACAACAACGGCTAAGTCAGATATAACATAGTTTATATATGACTGTAAGAGACCAAAAATTCCAGAACTGCCCTTGAACTGATGTGTACCATGAGAGTCAGGGGCGTTGCCCCTGAACCCTCAGACCGGGGCGTTTGGCCCTTGGACCCCCAACTCGTTGACCAGGCAACAAGACCCCCGAATAGGTTTGCGGAGCGCAACATAAACTGATTCAAGGCATAATTAACACCTATCACTTTGTGAAGTAAAAAGTTGAGTGAAAAACTGTATTGTTGTAATATGTAAATTGGACATGGATACAGAAACAAAACCATCATCTTGAATGAGGGTATCAATGAAATTTATAGCAACTCGTTGCGCAGCCTTATAGGGAAAATACCCATTATTTTGATATCCGGAGTGAAGCCATTTCGAATAGCTCTGTTGTCTCCAATAACATTCATCTTGATGAAGAAAGGACTCCAATTGCTTGCCAAGCTGAATATCCTTATCAAAATCAGGAAAGGAACAATGTTATACTGCCGCCAACTCCTCTTTAACCTCTTGAATGTTTTCCCGTAAAACACCAAATGTTTGTATACTCCAACGCGAGCATCACAAATGCTATTACAAATCCCATTAGCTGAATCGATACGCATATAGTTTCAACATTAAAGAAAAGTTTCCTTGCAATTGGAATAGGAGAGCAAGTGAGGTTCAAAGCGAGGAAGGGAGAGATGTCTCCTTTGTTGTTGATTTTCCACCTCACCAAGACATAACCATAACGACAAATGGTCCGAGCAACCCACTGTCATGAGTTGAACTATATAACCAAGGAAGCGATCAAACCATTTTGACGTAGCTAAGGCTCTATCTAAGTGAGCTTTCACTGGATGAGAAGCCTGATTATTTTTCAAAGTAAATGATGTCGTTTGAAACCCACGTCAAACAACCCACACTCCATAATAGCATCCCTAAAACCATCAATCAATGTTATTCGTCAATAAGTATCCAGTTGTCTCTGATGGGCATAAGATCTCAGTAAAATGCCCTATGCACATCCATGGCAAAGAATTCCCCTCCTTCAGCCTACGAAGGAGCCACCAAGATAAAGTTCAAAACTATTGTTGGGGGTGACCATAAAACCCCGTAAACTTCCAGCTAGAATGCACATCCAATTGTATGAATGCATCTATATGACCCTTTGAAAAAGAACAGATAGAAAGGGATATAGATGACTCCCACAATAATCCCAAACTACCACTTTTACCACTTCTAGCCACATAAAAACCATTTGAAAATCCTAGTGAAATCCAAACTCTATTCATAGCTTTCGAGGACAGTTTAGTTTCGCATAAAAAAAAACAATAGAAGGATTACACGAACGCACCAGGGTTTTAAGCTTATGAACGTGTTGAGGTAACTCTAAACCCCGACAGTTCTGGCTAATGCAATTCATAATGATTGGTGGGGCTGCTAGGCAGCATCCACCGTTATAGGTACACCAAATAGATTTTCCATGCATTGCATCTTAGCTTTAGATGAGACCAAGTCCATAGCATTCACATCTTTTGAGCTTTTGAGGGGAGTAATATTACTCTTCTAAAAAGAGGGAGTCTTTCGACTTTTTACAACAATTTTCCTGGACACCTTACTCCTCGGCTATCTGGGCGAAGAAAAAGGGCGAATTGCTGGTCTTATGATATGAGAAGGAAAAATTGATGGTTGAAAAAACACCAGAGATAGGGAGTTGTCAATGTATGTTGTAGTAGTCTCCTCTTGTTTCACGTGAGAAGACTAGGAACCCAGTGTAGCTTCTATATCGATGAATTGAGTTGAAGAGAATGATGATATGAGGATCCCCTTATTGCCATAAGCATGAACAAAACTTCCATATGGTAGATGCTTCAATTCCTGTGCAGATAACTCCCCAGGATAGAATGAACACGCCCTCAGAGTGTGTGCAATGAGATCGCAAGAAAAGCTCATGTTGGGTAGACACTCGAATTGAAACAAAGCTTGAAAAATACCATAGAAAGGTGTCTTTATAGATACAACACAAGATATTGGTTGAAGAGCAGAAATAAGAACCCCAATCCTCAAAAATCGTTCGTATGAATTTGGAAACTCTTACAGTTGTAGATATGTCCAATCATTGAACAATGCACCAATCCTTTGTCCCACCTCCACAGTGATACATTCTCAGGGAAGCCCCCAAACATGAATTCCAAAGTAGACCTCCCACAGTATAGAGTCCAATTGCATCAACTCACGGAACCAATTCTTTAGAGCAAATAAGATGTTATCAAAATACTATTGACCACCACTTCGAACCATATCACGTTCAGTTACTACTTTAAAGAAAATTTGAAAGGTATTGAAGCGGATTTTTACCATCTTAAAATCCACCGCATGCTATACTTTTTGCATGGCCAGTAGCAGATGGCAAAATGAATGGTTTCGTCCATCCACACATGTCCTACTAACGAGAGACTACATTCCTCCGTACCAGCGGATATCTCCTCCTGCTTAACAGGGATTGGCTCCGATGATATAGGATTCAAAGACAAGGATCGTTGTAGTTTGGATAGATCCCCCGATCCTCATGCGAAGAGCTTGCCACCGCCATGCACATACTAACATCAAAACGACAAAACCCTAGAGAGGGAACGCGTACCCTAGAGAGGGAACTACTTGTAAAATTGTTCTTTTAAAGCAACGATATTTTAAAATAATAATACTAATAATATTTATATTTTTAAAGAAAAAACCCCTAAATTAAAGAAAAGAATTTAATTTTTTCAAATGCAACCTAACACAACTCACATTAATCAATACCCGTGTGAAAGGAGAAATATTACTTATAAACTTGAATCAATGAGAGAGAGAGAGTGTGTGTGTGTGTGAAAAGTTATTACCATAAAAATAATCATTTCTTGTCCAACAAATATTGGTTAACTTAATTTTAAATTTTTTAATAAAATTTTATTTTTTATCTTTTTCATCTTCAAACTAAAAATATTTATACAAATTAATCTTTTAACTAATTTTAATTAAACTAAATATTAAGTCACAAATTAGTTATTTGATATGCATACTACCAACTATTAAGAATGTAACTCTCTCTCTCACCGTTTTCTCTCTCTAGAGTAAAACTCTCTCTTCTCTCCAGAGTTAACCTCCACTAGCTTGTCTAGCCACTTCCGAGCAATGTCCCAGGTTGGAGCTTGTGTCCACCCCCCTTCCATTCACACTGTCTTACATCTTCCCTCCTCCCCATCACCTTTCTCTCGTTTATCCCCACCTTCTTTACTACAGTTATGTTGGCATCCTTTACTCCAACCGTACCAGATTACTCCCTCTTAGAACTCGCACCTAATGCCAAGGAGACCGAGCCTTTCAATGCACTCACCTTGGTTGGGAAACTTATCACCCACAAGACCATTAATTACAAAGCAATTAATGCTATTCTTACTACTTCCTGGAATATGGGAACCAATGTCCAAATCACAGCCTTGGATCGGAACTTGGTAGCTTGTACTTTCAGGAGCACTGTTGATCGAGATATCATTGTGAATACGGGGCCTTGGACTGTTAAAGGCGCCCTGCTGAATCTGAAACCATGGCCCCTAGAACTCACTTTGAAGGAAATTGATTTTTCTACAACACTATTTTGGCTTCAAATTCATAACCTGCCACACAATAGAATGAACAACGAGAATGCCCAAAAAATTAGCAATTATGAAGGTACTTTCCTTCATTCCAAACTGGACTCACATGATTTTTCTGTCAGGAAATTTGTCCGGGTGTGAGTGGTAGTTAACATCACCTAGGGCCTCAAAGCTGGGTGTTCAATTATCTGCGATGATGGCACAAAGTTATGGCTCCCTTTCAAATACGAGAGGCTCTCGAACTTCTGCTATTTCAGTGGCAAAATTGACTACACACAGGCTACATGCACTGAAGATTTGCAGACAGACTCTACCTACTCTCTTGGGGATTTTGGTTATGGCGACTGGATGCGAGCCAAATCAAGTGGACCTGCCAAAATGCCCAAGGCCATGCAGAAAGAAAATGTGTCGTCGGTGGCCCGGTCTCCAATAGTGGGCACAACCCAGAAGTCAAACCCCAAAGGCTCCTTTTCTGACACCACTGTATTGCCTGATGAACAGGCCACAGACTTGCGTACAGATGCCTAGGCTACCAAGACAACTCTCCTCGATATCACCAACCCCATTCTGCCATCACCTAGTGTTCTAGCTAGGCCATCCCAAACCCAACTCACAAAGCCCCAACCACTCGCCCTGGCCCACTCTCCAATACTTCGCCCATCAGCCCACCTACACTCCCGACACTCGCAAGCCCATTTAAACCCCCTTCCTAGCCCCTTCAAAATGCCTCATACTCACGTAGCCCAAGCCCAATCACCTCTTTTACATATCCAATACCCATGCCCTAATTCTGGACCAACCTCTGCCAATTCGCCAACTCCACTCTCACCGCCCAACCCACTTTCTAATATTCGTAAAAGACCCAACCATTCAGCAGACCTATCCATAAAAAAATCCAAAATCCATTTCACCGATGTTGTGGATAAGGCTTTGTCTAAACTCCAGATTCACCCTCATGGATATTCTATACATGCACGTCCACAGTAACTTCAGTAGCCTGATGAAATAATCACTGAAGCACGTGAGATCACAAAGGAGCGAATCTCCATCACACATAGGAGATTCATCTATGTCAAGAGGTTCACCATAAAACCTCCAGCAACATGTTATAGTTCCATCAGAATTGAGGAAGTCCAGGTTAATCCATCTACTACTACGGCTGAGGAGGCGGGCCACAACCAGCCCCAACCCCATCAATGATTGGAATAGCTTGGAACTGCTGGGGAGCTAGTCATGCCTCGACAGTTCGATACCTAAGAGGTCTTGTAGGATCTCATAGACCACATTTCATATTTTTAGCAGAAGTTAAAATATGTGACACTGAAAAGACAAAAAAAATTAGTTAAATCTGTTGGTTTTTCTGAAAATGAATTTGTACCTTCTGTGGGCAATCTGGAGGCCTTCTTTTGCTATAGAATAGCTATATTGATTAGACAGTAGTGGCTACCAATGATAACTATATTAATTACCTTGTGTTTGATGATATTGCTACCTGCTCTTGGCAACTTACTTTTATTTACGGGTTACCTGTACTGTCGTTTAGACCACAATTTTTTTACTGTCTCCGAGCTCTTGGTGTGGCCTTCACTGGCCCATATGGATGATTGTTGGGGATTTCAATATTGTTTTGAATGCCTGTGATAAACTTGGTGGTAGATATGTAGGGGGTCCAAGTACAAGAGGTTTGCAGGGGATAGTGGATGATTTTGGTTTGATTGACTTGGGTATCTGTGGCCACCTGTATACTTGGAATAATAAACAGAAAGGGAAAGCCAATATTCAGGAGAGATTGGACAGAGGATTTGCCAATGATTTATGGAAACTCCAATTCCCCGATGCCGCCATTCATCATCTCCCAGCCATACACTCAGACCACAAACCACTCCTCATTCACACCACTCCGAATCTCACCGCCCTCCCCAAGCCGTTTTGCTTCCAAGCCATGTGAATTCCTCACCCAGATACTAGCCATATCATATCCGATGCTTGGAACAAATCTTCATCCTTTCTTTCTTGCATCAAGCATACTAAATCTGCTCTTAAACACTGGAACCTCCATGTTTTTGGTAACATCCACCAAAAAATCAAGTAACTCCACCAAACCATTGACTCCTTCCAAACCTTGCCTGTGGACTCAAGCTCGTATGATCTAGAACAAGCTGCTCTAAGGGACTTAGATGAACTCATTAGATGTGAGGAGATATTCTGGAGAGAAAAAGCCAAATCTAAATGGCTTGCAGAGGGTGATCTTAATACTCATTACTTCCATCTCACTACTCTCATACACAGAAAGGACAATAAAATAGAGAGTATTCTTAATTCTGAAAATATTTGGATCACGGATCGCACTCTTATTGGCACTGAATTTCTTAACTTTTACTCTAACCTCTTTTCTAGTGAATTTCCCTCTTGTTCTTCTATTTTGCAGGAATCCTTTCGACCTATGATATCTCCACAGCACATAATCAAGTGATGGTAGCTTGCCCAAACCCCAAAGAAATTAAACAGGCACTCTTTAGCATGGGCAATTATGAGAGCCCTAGTCCGGATGGTTTGACTGTCATCTTTTATAAACAATATTGAAGCATAGTGGGAGATGCGGTGATCTCGGAAATTTAGGATATCTTTGCCACCTCCAAGATCAAGCACTCTTTTAATCACACATTTCTTGCATTAATTCCCAAGACGGCTGGAGCAGCAATAGTGGAATAGTTTCGGCCCATTGCTCTATGCAACGTTCTCTTCAAGATTATTACCAAAATCTTTGCAAGGAGACTTCAACTTCTGTTGGATGATATAGTGCACCCGAATTAGTTTTCTTTTATCCCAAATCGCTTTATTGGTGACAATGTGATTATTAATCATGAGATTATGCATTATCTCAATAATAAGACAGGGAAGAATGGTTTTATGGCTATCAAAATTGACCTCGCCAAGGCCTATGACAGGGTGAAATGGTGTGCTGAATGGTATTCTTCTTCACTTGGGTTTTGACGAGAAATTTATTGCCTTGGTATAGGAATGCATTTCAACCGCTAAATTCTCAGTCCTACTCAATGGGGTACCCTTCGGATACTTCTCCGCAGAACGTGGGATCAGGCAAGGAGATCCACTGTCACCTGTGCTATTCACAATCTTCTCAAACCTCTTGTCAAGGATTTTGGACAAAGCAGTACTGGAGCGCAGAATTAGTGGTATTAAAGTGGCACGAACAAGTCCTCGAATCTCTGACCTTTGGTATGCCGATGATCTTGTAATATATTGTAAGGCAACGGACTCGGAAGCCCTAGAAGTCCATGCTAGTCTTCAACAATACTGCCAATGGACTAGGCAAGCAATTAACTGGAGTAAAAGCTCAATACATTTCAGCAAAAATGTCCCCAGCAGAGAAAGCAGTCGAATGTGCAGAATTTTGGCAATGAAAGAGTGTGATCATATTGGCAAATATCTTGGTCATTCATTTTGTAAATTTTCTTCAAGGTTGGATGCATTTAAGGAGGTTATGGATCGATTTTCTAGTAAGTTAGCTGGCTGAAAATCCAAATATCTTTCTATGGTAGGGCGAGCGGTTCTTATCAAGGCAATGGCACAAGCTGTTCCGTCTTATGCCATGCAATTATTCGTGGCGTCTAAGAAGGTCAAGGACATCTTGGATCAGAAAATGAGGTTGTTCTTTTGGGGTAAGAATGAATCTCAATCTCATCACCTTTTTCTTAAGTCCTGGGATGCCTTATGTCGGCCAAAAAAGCTTGGAGGTATGGGTTTTCAGAAAATGCAAGATATTAATGTGGCTTTTATAGCTAAGCTAGGTTGGCTTACTATGACAGCAGTTCACAAATGGTGGGTGCAGCTTATTCGGTCAAACTACCTGCGAGACAGGAGCAAGCTAAATCTTGAACCAACTAAAAAGTCAGCTTCTTAGATATGGTATAGCATTAGAAACAGTGATGACTTATTATAGTCTTGCATATGTTATAAACTGAGACATCACTCCATGGTTTCAATTAAGAAGGACCCCTGGTTGCACAACCTTCAAAATCATTGTCTTCCGGCAGAGCTAGATATTCCCGATCATCTCATGTTTATCAATGACTTGTAGGCTGAAGATGGGAGATCCTGGAACAAGGAATTGATTATTGCTGTCTTCCCTCCACACATTAGCCATCAAATTCTACTTACTCCTATCCTAGATGAGGAGCAGGATAATCTGTTTTGGGCTCCCTCTTCGACAGGGAAATTTTCTGTAAGGTTAGCCTATAAGTGGATTCTCCATAGACACGGGTGGGACTGCCCTCACGTAGACTAACCACAATGGTAGTAGATCTGGAATTCCAGCCTCCACGCACGACATAAGTTGCTCCTTAGGAAGTTGTTATCCCAGGTTATGCCAACTTTAGACCACTTGGCAGGTACCTTCAGATTCCCCAAACCACATGTTACTTGTGTCATGATCATCCGGAATCCATACATCACATTATATTTGAGTGCCCAGCAAGTAAATTCCTTTGGTGGAACTCACCGTGGAATATAAAAATTGATGCCTTCCATCACATGACCGAGGGGCACTAGATTAATTTGATGTTGGGTCCCAGTAACCCACTCCCCTTAATCGACCAAGAGAAAGACAAAATTTTCCATTTCTTGGTAATGGTTTTGGAAAGACTTTGGATGGAGAGAAATAAAGGATGGTTAGGCAGTACTCAACTTTCTTGGCAGGAGCTCTCTACATCTGTGAACAAGACTTTTTTTGTATATTGGCATGCTAGCTTGGCTCGGAGAAAATGCAACAACAGCAATGGACCTATTGCAGTGCAGCGTGCATGGACTCCGCCACTGCCAGGTGCCTACAATCTGAATTTTGATGCAGCGTTTAAGGATGGTATTACAATTACCGAAGTGATTCTCAGAAACAACCTCGGGCATATTTTGGGAGCTTGGGTGAACCGCTTCGATTATGAGAACTTGTTTTACGCAGAGATTGAAGCGGCTATCCAAGCTCTATATATTGCTCAAGAACTCAAGCTAGCTACAGTTTCATTTGAGGGTGATGCTTTTAACGTTATCATGGCTCTAAATGGCTTGGTTGAGTATGAAGATTGACGAGCTCTAATGCTTATTCATTCGGCAGATCCTTTTTGCAACAACACTGCCTGTGGCATTTCGATTTTACCCCCCGAGATTATAATAAAAGTGCCCATAATTTAGCTCAATGGGCAAAAACTGCTTCTTTTTGTGGAGGTGTAGACCTCTCTCTATTACCACCGAATGTATGGTGTGATAGAGGTAGTCTATAATCTTCCTACAATTGCATTCTGTTTCCATTTTTTCTTCTGCTTTTACATTAATGTTACATCCAACTTACCAAAAAAAAAAATATATATATATATATATATATTAAGAATGGAAATGAAATTTCACATTTAAATAATAGATAAATAATGTTTAAAAAACTCTAAAAGAAAAAAAAATGATATATTTATAATTTTAGAGTTATTTTGTATTTAATTTTGAAATGACATATAAATCTTTATTTATGCATTTTACCTATTACAATTTATTAATTTTTTTTTAAAAAAAAGTTAAGGTATTTTTGCCTCTGTCGTGTCTCGAACTCATGACCTATTGCTTCATAAGTGTATTAATTTGAAGATAAAAATAGATAAAAATGAAAAAGAATAAAGAATAAAATAGTTAATTGAAAAAAAAATAATTTAAAAGAAATAAAATATTCATTAGTCCTAAAAATAAATAATAATCCTTCTATCTTAAAAATCTTCTTGTTAAATATTTCTATCTTTCATCATTTAAGATTTTTTTAAAAAAAAAAAATTTTATTTAGGTTCAAGTGAAAAGAAGGAGAGTATGTATATTAAACTAAACAGGTAACATTTCACGACCAATATTTTGAAAAATTAAATCCTTCAACAAAAAAAAAATTAAGGCAATTGAAAGAATTACTAAATATGTGATCAAACTTGGGCACCACGCAATCATTAGGTACGTATAATTAATTTTGCCACACTGCTATTTCTACTTCCGTCCGATTGCTCGTTCTCCACGGGTTAAGGTTTTTGGTTGTTGCCTGTTGGCTTTTTTTAATACAATACTGTTTTTTTTTTTGGTAGAAAACCTAATAATAATAAAATTAAGGTAGATAAGAAGGTATAGTAGTTGAAAGTAACCTCATTTATGATTTAAAAGTTGTATTAGAGATGAAAAATCATAAAATTTAAAAAATAAAAGAAATTATTAAAGTATTTTTGTTGTTAAATTTTTTTTTTTTTAACTTCACACCTTTTTATTATAAAAAAATTTAATAACTATTAATTAAAAAGTATATAAAATAATAATTATAATAATAATATATTAGTAAATTTACTCACTAAAACTTTGTTTATCACAAATATATTAATATTAAGGTCTTCTTTCCATCATAAATAATACTACTATTAATTTAATTGTCTGTTTATTATTAAAAAATTTTATTTAATTAATACGTTGAAGAAAGTTTTTGGTAAATGAAAATAAGGTAAAAAAGTTAGTAGTTGAGGAATTAAAAAGAAATTAAACATATAAAATAAATCACAATTAAAATTGTCACTCAATCAAACATAGACAAGTGCACCTATTATATGTAGCATTAATAACATGGTAGCAATCAAGATTTTAAATTTATAAAATCGTAATCCCAAGGAACGTGTTGACAT
>JAXGGT010019860.1:0-16473 GCA_035583425.1 Marsdenia floribunda
GAAAATGGTCAAGCTAGTTGCTATCATTGGTTCCATAATGAATTCCTAGTTTACTCCTTTCCTCTTTTACACGTTTTTCTTAGATGTAGATCCTCTTATCTTTTTCTTAAAATTGATTTACAGCTTTTATATTCTTTAGTCTTGTTTCTATAATCAAAGAATGTTCATGTTCGAATAGTTGTTACCTAGCTCCTTATCACTTCCCTTGGGATTAATGATTTATAATCTTGATTACTACCACATTCTTAAATGCTATACATGATAGGTAAACTTGCCTCAAATGTGATTCAATGTGACAAATTATGTTAATGATGCATTTTATGTTAATAATATCTTACTTAAATCATATATATACTAAAATCACATCAAAGCTTGAGGATATTGATGGAAGAATAATTGCAATGACATGGAATGCAATCAATTTGTAAAGACTTTTTCCTTAACTCATCCCTAAGGCCAATCCAGAATGAGAATCCCTAAGTTGAATCCCTAAGGAGGATTCAAGCGTAAAGTCATCTCAATTGAATTCCCCAAATGTTCAAATCCTTAGGGATTTTCTAATGTAATTCCTTATAGGAATTTTTTCCTACACAATTTCCTTTTTTACATATTTTTTCTCAATTCTTTGAGATACTCATGTAATTGTTCAACATTCTTGAATAAAAGTTTCTTAAATATTAATTGATATTTGTTAATGATTAAATTCATTACAATTTTGATCCCGTGGATCTTTATCACAATTAATAAGAAGAAGAATTTGCAAAAGGAAGCAAGCTTTTCATTCAAAATATCCAAAAGGAAGTACAATATTGATCCTAATGAATCTTCTTTACAATAAGTCCAAATTCCTTTCTACCAAAAGGAAACATGCTTGCTATTACATTACTTACAAAAATTCTTGCATCTATTACAAGCTAAGAGCCCCTTTTCTCAGCCTCACTAGAGGATTCACCTTCACTCTCCGAAGCTTCGGGAGATGAGAAAGGTTTAGCATATTGATCAAAGTTAAAGTCTTCTTGCCAAGGCATCAATGAAGAAACACCTTCATCATCAAGGAGAGTTTGAAGCTTATGTTGGAAAACAAACTCCGGATGCACCTCTTTTGTGGCCTTTTCGGCCTCAACTAGGGTGGCCTTGATCGAGCCATCCATCAACCTCATGACAAGATCTTTTCCAGCCTTGGTCTTCAAGAAGTGCTCACACCCCGCCCTCTTAGCCGCTTCGGTCATTTCATCCTCCAATAAGCCCGATCCGAAGATAGCATTCCTAGCATCAAGAGCATCTTTCAATTCTTGAATTTTCTATTCTTCTTGAAGAACTTTGGCATTCATCTCCTCCACAAAGGCTTGATGCTCTTTGAGGACTTTAGTACATTCCTCCAACTTTTTGGTCCTCTCTTGTTCACATTCTTCAAGTTTTTCCTTCATGGAAGCAAGCGCTTCCTTTATTTTGACCAAATCACCTTTCAAACTTCATTTTCACTAAGAAGTTTTTTCTTGGTATTCTCCCCTTCTTGAAGAGCCTTGTTCTAGATTGTGGAGGAAAATCCCGGAAGAAAGCTTGATGTGAATTGGGAAGGTCCCTACATTGTGGTGAAAGACAATGGAAATGGAAGCTTCAAGCTTGAGGATATGGATGGAAGAATAATTGCAAGAACGTGGAATGCAATCAATTTATTCTTCACATTCAAAATAGCTTCAAGGGTAGAAGCCCTATCTCTATCACTTCTACCATTCCTTAGTAATTCTTGTCCAAAAAGTAAGGACTACAAAACAAAGAGGAAGAAAATTTAGAAATGAAACAATATTCAAGTTAAGAGAAATCTTTAAGGTACTTTCCAACACTTACTTGGCATTGTGAGAAGTAGAACATGGATTCTACATTTCCTAAGCCCAAGGACCTCATTCTTTTTAATTCTCCCCTTGGAGTGATATGCAAGAGGAGTTCCGCTGCCTTGGTAGCATTATCAATGCAATCACTATCTTTAAGGCTCCACTTTGGCCTAAAAACTTCCTCAACTTGAGGCATTGCTTCCATGGGCTCTTTGCCCGAACGGTGTACCACTTCTTTGTGCACCTCGATTGGCATTGGAATTTGAGGTATAGGTGCTTCAACAATGGGAGATTGCACCTCATTTTCATAAAACAATTGGCTTCCTCAAATAGGAGAGCCCGAACCCTTCTTCCCTTTAGCTTCCAACTGGGTAGATGACTTCCTCTTCATACCTGAACCACTAGATATAGTTTCCTCCACTTTGGATCGGGATGATTTTCCAGTAACCGGAGAATTCCTCCTTTCCTTGGCCAAGGCCACCATATGAACGACATTCACTTCTACAAAATGAGAGAGAAAAGTTAGAAACGTGAAATTCAAAATACACTTACAAAACATACAAGAAAGGGTAAAAGTATTTACTCAATCTTTTCACATTGAAAGTGTCATCTTCATATATTTTTCCATCAATAAACAAGGATGGATTCCAATTTTCTCTGATGGACCATACAAAACTTAGCCTCTCAAGCACACTTGCTTCATGTTTATCAAATCCTTCGGCTTGCTATTGTCCAAGGATTTAGTGTGGTTCCATGCGATTTTCATACTATCCAAACTTAGATGATTAACAAACAAATACTCTTGCTTCCAATTATGTATGCTAGAAGGAAATCGTAAAAGTTCCTTAGCCTTGGGCCTTCTTTGAGCATAAAACCAACGACAACCCTTTCCTATGGAATACTTTTGAACCATGACAAAATAGAACCTAAAACATTCTAAAGATACAACTCCACATGCTTTATAAAGAATCACAAATCCTATGATTGTTCTAATGCAATTGGGAGTTAATTGTGCAAGAGAAATTTGCCAATAAACACATATATCTTTCAAAAGAGGCAATAATGGAAACACCCATTTTAAGGTGAGCAACATAAACTCCTATATAATTATATGGAGGATTACATATCAACACATTGTCATAATATTTGACTTGAAACATGGAAGAAAGCTTGTAAGCATTGAAAGTTTCAAGGTACATTAGCCTACTATGCCCTTCCCCATCTAAGGGTTTCGGTTCTAAGGCCCTAATCACATATGGGATGTTTGATTTATCATGCAAGACACCTATGTTGAGTATGTGGAGTCTGATAGCTGCCAGAAACTCTTGACTGCCAATGAGGCGCGAAGCGCCTCGACGAGCTGGAGTCCGAGGGCGCTAGCGCCTCGGCGGGGGTCTCGCTAATTGTAACTTGTATTTGAAATACACATGTAACTTGTAAACCCTAATTGTGAAGAAATACTTCTAGTGCGGCCGTGGATGTAGGTCTGTTTTGACCGAACCACGTAAATCTCTGTGTCTCTTTCAATTCTTGTTGTTTACTTTCGTTCTTGTAATTGCTTGTGTGTGCGTTTCTATCCCCAACAACCTAACCTAAGTATGGGAAAACCATCTACGAGGAAAATTTATTGGTTGATGAACCCATTACTTGAGAAGAAATATTTCTAGATTGAGACCTAAGAATCCTAGAAGGTCTTTCAACGACAATGGTTTCTTCTATACTTCTTTCCTCTTCACTTGCAACATCCCGATCCATACTGCATGACTCCATAATCTGGAAAAATAAGAAAAGAAGAAGTGAGAATGAGAAATACCTTGATTATTTCCTTCTATATTTGTTTAAGATAGAGACAGCAAACCTTGCTTGAAGACTTTCTTCAATTTGATCCAAGATGATCTTCCCAAAACAAGTGAAGCAAGAAGAAGAAAAAAGAGCATATTTTGTTCTCAAATGAGAGCTTTTGATATCTTGCAAAGAGCTTTCAAGAAGAAAAGAATTTGAAAATGAAAAGAGGAGCACAAAGTCAGCTATTTATACTTGAAAAATTTAAAAAAAAAAAAAAAAAAAAAGGTGGCAAGAGGCTTTAAGGACCCCTTTCGGGCAAGCCAAAAGAGTCTTCATGGCACTAGCCATTGGGACCCCATTTTTGACCGTTGGAAGGCTAAGCAAAAGCTAAAAGTTTAGCTTGCTTTTGGGAATGGTATAGCCCCCCTTTTGGGAATGCCTTTTGCTATGCTTTTGGGTATTTCCTTTTTGAGTAATGCATGATATCCCAATGTACTTTCGGGTATATTGGTCTTCATTATCAAAGTTGACCTTTTAGTATCTATGAAATCACTTAATTAACTTTAATTAATTGATATGTTAAAATAAAATTAAAAAAAAAATACTATATGGTGTGCTTAAACACCATAATTCTAAAGTGTTCCTTCTAAAGTGTTCTTATTAAATATGTTATTTTCTCAAGGCTAAAAATGTAAAGCCTTTCATTTTAATATCTTCCTCAAAGAACACGTTTTAATGGTTAGCAACTTTTGATATTTATTGTTAAGCTGACTAATTACTTGGTGAACACTTATAATAACCGTCACCAACTCTCACCTAACCTCCACTAAAATATCCCAAGAATGACAATTCCCTCTTATAAATAGGAGGCTCATGAACAAGAACGGGATGATGAACTTCACCCTAAACTTCATTTACTCTTTGTTACTTTCTCTATCTTATTCTCTCTCTTTCTCTCTCTTATTTTACTTAGGGTATCCTTATTCTTAATTGATCATTCTCAAGGATCAATTGATTTAGGAACTCTTTTGTTCTCTTGAACACCTTTTTGAGAGATTAATTAAGAGAATTAACTCTTTTAATTCTCTTGTTCAACTCATTTTTACATGAGAGAGGTTAAATTTCCTTGAAGCCATTAAAACTTCACTATGGAAGCCTTAAAAGGCCCCTTTCGGGACATCATTCTTTGCTTTCGGGAATCAAGGTTCCCTTTCGGGAACATTGAACCACTTTTAGGCATTTTCCTTCTTTCCCTTTTGGGAATGTTCTTTGGTTTCCTTAGGGAAACCCTAATTTCCTAATTTCAAATTGAATACATTTTCCCCCTCATTTTCTCTTAATTTTCTCTTTTAATAGAGAATAGTTTTATCTGATTTTCACCCACATCATACTCTTGCCTTGCAGAAACTACTTTTCAACAAGTGAAATTTCCTCCATAATAACAATACAGACATTTAGAATATCATTTTACATATGAAATATTTTAAATAATAAACTAAAAACAAAGCCAGTGACCAAAAACAAAGGCAATACTAGATTCAAAAGGCTAGAATTTTAAAAATAAACACATTTCATTCATGTTTCAAAGTAGACAATGATACAGGAGAAGTGAATTATGTATGAGATACTAAAAAAAGGACTTTTTTCATGGTGCTCCAGAGCTACCACTTTGTTTTGCTAGGAGGCAAATAGATCTGTAAATATGGAGTACAGCTTTGAGGGAGTAAGACGCAGATTGCAAAATACAACATGGGTAATACTCACTTGGATGGAACATGCAATCTTCAGCACCACCTGATAATAAGGTTGCTTGTGCTCCTTGCAAAAACAAATCTCCTTCATATCTTATCAAGCCAGACATCAGTACATCCTTATCAACTGTCTATATATAACCAGACACAATGTAATTGTAAAAGTTAATCGACAAAATTGTACAGAGCTTCACGCTTCTATATCAAAAGAGAAAGAATAAGAAATCAACAGGAAAGTAAAAAAACTCCAAGCAGAAATATTGGGCCAAATCCAAAGGACCGACTCAAACTGAAACCTGAGAGAAATAAGTTAGTAGCACATTCTCGGAATGTCAACCAAACTCTGGGATCAAATTTAGAACTGAGTATATTCTTGATCTTAATACGCTAATGCAGATCGAGAGCCACCAGATTTTCACTCAAACTAGCAATGTAAAACAAAGGCTTAATAAGCATAATAACAAGATCACCATCCTTATGATAATAGGAAAATTTTTAAATTAGCATAAATCCATCTCGAGAATTCCAATTATTAGAAAAATACAACCAAAAGATTATACACTAGCAATAAACAAAAGTAAAAGTAAATATAGGGATTTGAACTATCTTCACTCAACTCACCTAATCAGTAAAGATTCTAAGCGATGGTGTGCCCTCACATATGTCGGATCCAACCTAATTGCTTCCTGTTAATGTCGCTTCTCTGTTGCAATGGTAGGCAACATTGCCAGTTGAAATAGTTATAGCTTTATCATAAAGACTTAAAGCCTCAAAAAAATGGCATTTCTTGTAATTGTCGTAGTGTTTAAGTAATCAAAGAAGTCTTAAGAAACTAAGTGCAGAACATTAGCAACATATCCAACTTCTCATACAGCAGGAATTAATATTATGTTAGCAAAAACTTAATTTTCATGGCATCAACTCCTAAAACAGTAGTAGAAACTAAGCTTTTCATTATATTAACTTGCAGGTACAATTTCAGCAATCCTGGTGCACACAGAACGAGGAATATGTTTCCCTTACTATTTCAAGCATTAGATTCATAAGTTTCATTTCCAAAATCTGTACATCCTACATTTATCTTTCGTTTTTTTTTTTTTTTTTCTGATTTTTGTCATTTATCTTTGAAATCGCATTTAATAATCTACTAGAGAGCCAGGAATCAAAATACTAGGACAATAAAAAGAACAAGATAGATCAACTTATAGTACATAGATGGATTTTCAAATCAAAATAAAAGTACAATGACAAAAGACATAAAGACGAACTAGAAGAACAAAAAGAAGGTTAAAAAAAGCTGGAGCTTTCCATCAAATTCCAGCATGTTAAAATAAAAATCAAAAATCAAAAATAGCAAGAAAGCATCACAATAAAACAAAGTCAATAGAAAAACAATCACAAAGAGGAATTGATGCAACTGCAAGGTCTGTGGCAGAAGAAGCATGCAATTTGAGAAAAAGCTGACTATTATTCGGCCAAACAAAATCAAGAACGAAAAACATAAGCATATTTAAACTTCAGGAAAATGAAGACTTGATTCCAAATGAACAAAAAGAACAACCTTTGGGCCATTGGCAATTATCTTTTCTTTGAGACCCAAATCAACCTTTATAACAAAGTTGCCACGAATTTGAGACGGGAATATGAGAAGATGTGGAAGAGAGGTAGAAGGATGAATAAATTATGCCGCGTCTAAGCACATGATAATCTTCAATGGCCATAATTCCATGTTCTAGAACCCAAAACGTCGGTCTTGGAGGCGGCATTAGCCATTCCTATCTTCAAACTCTTACCCGATGGACAGATATTACCGGTGGGAAGCACATTCATTGGGCGGATGAGACCCACAAGAATCCGAGAGCGTGTGGCCCGGTTTAAATCTGGCCTTCGGCAAGCTCTCGACAGAGCCTAAAAAATTAGAAGTGGTGTTTTGTATTTGGAATAGTGAAGGTGGGTTCAAAATTAGAAGGAAATGTGGGCGGGCAATGTGAAAAATAAAGGGAGGGTTGTGAAAATTTTGACACCAAAAGGAAGAAGAAAGAAGAAAGAATGAAGAAGAAAGAAAAGTTAAAAATAAAAAATAAAAATCTCGTTAGATCTGTCAAGGCACGACCTGACCCGACTCAACCCATTCATTTCGGGTCTGGGCAAATTTTGTTCAAAAAATCGGATTTAGGCCAAAAATGGCGGCCCCACCATTTCTGATTGGGTCGAGCCGTTGTTTTTTAGTCTAAAATTTTAAAAAAAAAAAAAAAAAAATTATTTAGGGTTTAGGATTAGGATATATTTTACCATATAAATTATTTTTAAACACTTAAATAATGTAATAATCATTATATATCTAACTCGATATTAATAATCTAAAAATTTTAATCATTTCATAAATAAAAGTATAATATTTCATTAATGTAAGTTACGATGTATATATCTCTACGAATGATATGAGGAATATCTTATTATATATATTAAATAATTAATCTGATCGTTGTATATAACGATATATATAAATTATTCATATTGACAAAATTTTGATTTAATCGGATATTATTTCATGTGTCATCCGTTTATATTTCTATATTTAATACCGAAATATATACATTTTTTCTTTTACAAAAATTAAAATTTTAATCTAACTGTTAAATTTGTTAAACATATAATAAAAACTAAACCTACAAAATTTTAAGTAAATCGGATATTATTTCATATGTTATCTATCTACATTTGTAATTTTAATATCGAAATATACAATTTTTTTTTTATTTTACCAAAATGAAAATTTTAATCTAACCGTTAGATTTGTAAAATATATATTAAAAAATAAACCTACAAAATTTGAAGTCAATACTATACTATTTCATGTGTCATCCATCTACTCTTGTAATTTTAATATCGAAATATACACATTTTTTTTATTTCATAAAAATCAAATATTTAATCCAACCGTTAGATTTATTAAAAATATATTAAAAATAAAATCTGCAAAATTTAAAGTCAACCGATATTATATGAATATTGATCGAAGTTATAGACTTATATTTTGAGCAAAAATCACACTTTGTAGCCTCCATATATGCTCAAATGAGGTGTCATATTTACCTAACCTAATATGACACTTATAAGACCATCGTATTTGGTCACCATGACCGCCGTATTTGCTAAACTAAATACGACAGTTCACAAAACCGCCATTTTAGACTAGCACGTTATCAAAAAAAAAAAAAAAAAAAAAAATCAAAAACGACGGTTGGGGGACAAACTGTCCTATTTGGTGGACCAAATACCACGGCCATGAAGCCGCCATATCTGGTGACCAAAAACGACAGTTTATGGCCACCGTATTTGGTAGGCATCAAATCTGCTAACTTTTTTTGTAGTGAAAATACCTTGCTATTAAATAGTCGTATTTCATCATTTTAAATATTTACATTTATTACTATATGGAAATATTGACCCCAAGAATAATATTGTTGATGTAATGTCTTCGATCTACAGGCGGAATGACAGAAATACCCCTCTATGTAACACTCATCGATGAGACATGATAAATGTACCAACACCCATCTTAAAGATATCTACCATCCTTAGATTTCTAATATGATAATACATGACTCACTTGAATGTACTTGCTTAACATTAGGAGCTACCCAAAAGCACATATTCTTGAGTCACGTCCACAAGACTCTAGATTATTTAGATTATCTTGGATAATCACATCGGAAGATTAATCCTCACCAAGTGGAGCATAGAAATTCTTTTATATGAGTACGTCTTAACTAACTAGTGCAATACACCCAATATACAAGGATACTGATATCGCAAAAGAAATTTCACCCATCATATATACATCAAGGTGTAAAACCCTTAGCTTCGCTAGACCACCGACTCCATATATAAGTATGAAAGTATTCGTCCACGTTGTGGCAACAATAGTTTGGTATCTATAATTGTAGTACTTTAAAAGAGACCACTATTACAAGTCCTGTTCAATGTATTCAAAATACGCTTCTGTCTATGATGCGAGCAAACTATACACTTATTTAAGGTAAACCATTGCTCATTTAAAATCATGGCATAATAGTCTTACCTTAATGATGTGGCCAACTCCATCAAACTACTAAGAACTTAATTTTACTTGTATAATAAGTATTCATGGTATATACCTTATTGTGAAAAAACTACTTTTAAATGTGCAATAAAATAAGAAAGAAACTAAATTGAATGAATAAAATATTTTATTGCAATATAACCATTTAAAATACGTAGTCTTTGAAGGCATTCATTCCAACACATTTAACATATCTTTGTAAATAATTAGTTGTGTTTTTACAATTTCTCTTTGAGAATTCAAATGGAGGTATGGAGATACATCAAGACCAAATCAAAGCTACTCTTTTGGATATAGTTTCATTCCATGGTTTAGTATCTAGCCAATGTCAGCATTAAAGTATGGAAATATGAGTTGCTTATTTTCCTCTCTAACATTGAGGTAAATTGTAATTTTAACATTTCAAAGTACTCAGTAAGAATGTAGCGGTGCATGATTTTGTACATCAATCATTACTTTCAAAAAAATCTTAAGTTGTATGGAATTGTTGGACAATTTGGTACTTTTCAATAAAAAGTTTGAGTCATGTAAGATATTGTTCAAGAACTATTTTTGTTCAATTCTATTAGAATAAAACAAGCTCTTCCTTTGAAATAGTAAAGTTAAAGAGAGAGACAGTGTTTTTATTTATTCAAAATAAGTTTTACGATAAAGTCTGCAATATTCATGAGAATGTGCAGAAAATTATTCAAAATATTCAAATGTTGAACAAGTATCTCGTTGAATGTGAAGAAGAATGAGATAATTATTTCAAGGGATAAAAAAAACGTAATAATATGACTCAGACTTATTAATAATCAAAATATAATTTAAATAATTCAAATTAATATATCTCACAGTAATAAAAGAAAAAAATATAGGATAATATAATTTTAAATATACAAAACATAAAATATTTTAAAATATCATATAATTTTCTAACAATCTTATGATTTTAATTTTGCAATGCAACTCCACTTTTAGTGGTTGGTTGTCAATTTCCTTGATTGTTCAAGTGAAGTGAGAACCTTCTCCTTGGAATGTATCTTTTTTTTTTTTAAAAAAAAAAAAAAAAAAAAAAAAAAAAAAAAAAAAATTCTAGAGTGGAAACATTGTGAAAAAAAAAAGTTATGAATTTGGACATGAAGAACACTAGAAAATCTTGAACAGAGTCTTTGCAGTTTCCCAAGTGTAGACAGCCAAACTTTGAAGGAGAAGTTAGAGGAAAGCAAATACTTTTTTATATAGATTCAAGGGTCAAACTTTCATAATCTAAAATCTCTAATAATTCAAAGACAACTTTGGGACATGAATGTAAATAGAATGTGTGGCGTAGCAGGTTGGCAAAATAGGAAGAAAAAAAAAAAAAAAAAAGAAACGAAGAAAGTCAAAATGAAAAAAAATAAAAACAAAACAAAAGGGCAAAAGAAAGCCCAAACCAATGCCACATAAAGATAAATTAAACACAATCAAGAAATGGGCAAAAAACAATAATATAAATAAAAAGAATAATAATCAAAGTCATAAATCATAAAAATACTCCGCATGCATTAAACATATTCATGTAATTCAATGAATATATAATACTTCTTATGATAATATCTACATGACCAAAGGCTTCCTACTTATGACATGAAGTCACTACACGTTCTTTCTAGTAAATTAAGATACAAGATAAAAGCTTATATACTTAACGCTTATATATTTTTTATTTATTTGTTTATAAAACTTTACTACAAAAATTGGGGTATTGAAACATATCAATTGAAGTGTTTTAAAATTAAAATTATTAAAATTTTTTTATTATTACGTATAGAAAAACATCTATAAAAAAAAAAATAGACAATTAAAAATACTTTAATAGATAATATATATATATCTCAAAAACTTTTAATTTAAAAGTAATTTAAATTGGGGTCAAAGTTTGTGAGATTAAAGGAAGTGATAAATCAAACAAAGAGAAACCTTAGAAGAAAAAAAAATCTTTCCTTTTTATTACTTATGTGTATATTTGTTATATATATATAGGACAAATTATCTGCGCAACACTTGAACTTTTAGAAATTCAATTCTTGAAATTAATATTTTTTTATCTAGCTTTTGCACTTATATTTTCTAAAAGTACTAACATTGCTATTTCATGAAAAAAAATTCTTATCTCTATGATTCTGTCAAGCATGTGCACAACACGTAATTTTTTTTTTAGGACAATATTGTCCATCCATAGAACATAAACAAAAGTTACATAATTTTCCCTCCATACTTAAGGCTTTCTTCCACATACCCCAACCTTAGTTCATCTTTATGCTGTCCCAAAAAAAATAAAGAAAAGAAAAAGAAAATCAATTATCCCCATTTTCTTAGAGATTGTTTACCTGTGATAAATTGAAGATGCCCAGAACTGAAGATTCATTGCTGCTCAAGTGTTTTTGCAAAAGATTAAATTGTTTGTCTACCTTGCGGAAAGATAAGAATCCCTTGAGGGGATATGTGAGTTACAACAATAATCGGGTATGAATTTCAAACCCTTACATTGTCATGTAAAATAGAAAGTTCGTTATTCTTATAGCTAAAATTTGTTGTTTTTTGGGAAGGGAGATAGCAATGCATGTGGATATTTTCAATGGTTAGATCCCATAATGTGATAAAGATCAATTGAAGTTATACTTCGATTGCTTCATCAAATTTGATCTATGGATTAGGATCTGGAAAAGTCAATAATTCTAAAATGAAAATAGAGGTGACAATGATGAAAATGAAGATGAAAATCCATGAGGCTAATCAAGTTCTAGGAAAAATGAGGAAATAGTTTTTCGTACTTGTATTTTGTAAAATGTTTTCTTGGTTTATTTGCAGTATTGTAATAGTGTCATAGCCAATCTTACCTAACAATTGTAATGGATTGCTAAGGCTGAATGGTAGGAAGATTGATGTGGAATTAAGGTTTAGGATGATAGGTGTAAATGTGTGACTATAATGGTTATTTAGCTAGGGTTATTGTCTACTAATGAAGTAGAATTAAATACACAACTAGATGTAATTTATAACGAACTCATTTTGGTTGATTCCTCTGATATTTTGTGTGCTATTGCAATAATCAAACAAATCTTTTGCATAAAGAAGTTGCTTAATTGCATTCACAAAGATCAGTAATTGTTTAGATATATCATTATAATCCACCATAAACATCCACAAAGAATCTAAGTACATGTAAAATACCTAGATTCTCCAAGCTATTAATGGAATTTCAAAAAGCATTCTTAAGCTATTTTTGACTAAAACTAGTCTTAACTTGACAAAATATATCCTAAAAGTAAAATGACAAATATGCACTCTAATTTTCATTAGTTAAAATGTCTCAAGATTTCCTAGGTTTTCCTATTCTATAAGACTACTTATTTCTTGGACCACCACCTCCAAGCCAAGCCTCATCGAAGTCCTTGTAAGTCTTTGTAGCCCTAGATTTCCTTTTTCTTTAGCCTTTGCCTCTACCTCTACCCGTACCCCCAATAGTTTCATTTGGGTTCATTTTTTTAGATCTATTAGTTGGATTAGGATGTATATCTTCAATGGTGGTTTTTCCATCATTTGTACAAGGTTTGTGTTGTTGAGATGCCTACAAAACCTAGGTAATGAAGCAATTACATTATAAATATATCCAAATTCATTAAATCTATAGGTAATGCTTGTATACATGTGTAGCAATTGATCTTGTTGTTCTCCTAAATTCATTCAATCCAGCATTTTTGGGGGCTTGATGTTGCTAAGATGCTACAAAAGAATTCATCATTTGTGAGACTTAGAATTTGTTCAAATTGTAAGAATTTCCTTATATACTTGTGTAGTTGATGCTCTTCTTCCTCTCCTAACTTAATCCAAAACATCATCAATTCTTTTGATCATTTCTTCATTTAAAATGTCATCAATTGACATTGTATTTGCATTTCTTCCATTTGCTTTTGGTTGACTTTCCTCTTCTAGTTGTGCAATAGGTAGTTGCACTGATTATGAGACTAGTTTTGGTACTTGTTTTTCATCTATTGGTTTTGGATTAAAAAGCATTCTAAAAATATTAAAAATATTTTATAATTTTTTTTCCAGATTAAGTGTGATATAAAATTATTTGGCAGTTAATTATACATTGATTACATAAATTATTATTACCAATATTCTTAGTAAACTTAAGCGTTTTATGTGAAAAAATTTATCATGTGCACAAGTCCATAAAAAAGTAGTAATTCTAGATGAAGATTTCAACGACCATATCTGAGAAAAATTATGATTTATATTTATAATTGATTGATGATTGAACTGTTGATTATAAATAGCATAGTATAATGATTTTGAATTGAAACTTCCTGAATTACATAAATTTCAAATTACTTTTTCTTTCATATTTCAATTGAGGATTGGATATTGAAGCAAGGAATCCTTGATTGGCAAACGCAAATCAAATTCTAAGTAAAATTTTTCATAATATTACTAACAGTGAGATTTTCTTCAGTTTTATTTAAAGGTTCAAGAATTTGTGATCTTAATGTTGGGAGAAACCAACAATTTGCCGAAGATATTAAAGGAAAATCTGCTTTATCAATATCTCCCCAACTTGTAAAAAATATGTTAGGAACTCGACAAAATAACCAATGAAGGCAAAAAAAAAACAAAACAAAAGAAAGCGATTTTAAAGAAGACAATTTTTATCGTGGAAACCCTATAGGAAAACCACAGGACTCTTGAGTCCACCTCCAAAATTTCATTGTTAGCCAATAAGTGAATATAAAATACTCTCAATCAAATAGATTAAAAATACAACCCTAAAGAAGTAATAGCTTCACAAAAACAAAGAGATAAGAAAAAAGGAATAGAATCACCAAAAACCAGAGTTCTCTATTGTGAAACCAATATCTTCAAGTCCAACTATTGAAATCCAATCTCCACCTTTTAGATTCAAGAAAAATTTCTCCTTTATCTGCTGACAAATATTCAACCCGATTGGAGTGATTTGACCACTCGTTCATCTAAAAAAATTGACTGCAGGTATAAAAAATAGAAAATTCTACACAACCTCTTTCCTTATCTTTCTCCCTCTCTTGGCTGCCCTTGACTCTCTTTATCTCTATTGTCTCCCCAAAAACTCCCTGATTTTTATTTTTTTTTCTCCCTTCTTGATGTGTCTACCAATATACTAAAACTCTCTATGGTTTTCCTCTATATTCTCACATGTACATTCCCTACCTAACCTATACCCACATGATCCATTAGGATCCACCAACAGAAAGTTATAACCTTAATATAGAGAGAGATACTCTCTCTATCTATTTATAGATACATGATATCCTATAATTTTTGACTCTAATTGTTGTAGGACTGTAGGCATAGTTATCTAATCATATGATATCATTAACTTCCTAACAACTCTATTAGGAATAGAACTCTAAACATGTCATATATTTCAATCCAATTAGAAATGCAAGAAAAAAACCATAAAAATCTCCACCTTGGATTTCATTCAGTCTTCTGAGTCAACATTCCATCTTCAAATCTTGGACTTGCCATTATATTTTACAGCACACCTTGTAGATGACTATCTTCATACTTTTCTCTCTTCATTCGGATCTCCCAGCCATGTGATTTCCAGAACTCCACCTTAAGCGAACAACACACAACTATTGGAATTCTCTTGGCTTAAAGATATTTAATTCTCCACAACTCTAGGACAAAGTCACACCACCTAAAATTCACCCCCTAAATATCTGCAAATTCATATCGACTTCAAAAAAAAATAGTAGATATTGTGAGGATATCTCTACAAAAAAGTATCTTCTTACCACCGTATATCTAACTGCTTCAGATCCACCATCGGGGATCGTAACATGTTCAATCATGGTGTAGAATCATGTACATAGTTCATTGTGTTTACCAATCTCTTACCAATCTTAAAGATTTCAATAAAATCTTCTTGACCCATATCTCTTCTCAAAGAAATATTTCTTAATCTTATAAATCACCATTAAATTCTTTTTCCATTCACATTCCCAAGGATAACAATAAGCAACCTTTTTCTTATCAAATGCCCAATGACGATAATTAAGCTCCACCCTGTCTTTGATATCATCTATCCTGTTCAACTTGGCTAAACTTCAGATAGACCTGGCTCCACTACGCTCTCTATCCATCTTACTCCAATTGGCTCTAATTTCTTCGCCTACAATCACTTACCCTAGGACTCCTCCACTTGATTATGAAACCTGGCACTTTGATAGCTCCATAACTTGGCGCTGTGATACCACTATTGGATTGCTTAGCTCTGATACCACTGTTAGGTTGCAAAACTCTGTTAAAAGTTCTAATACCACTTTGTTGGGAGAAACCAACAATTTGCCTAAGATATTATAGGAACATCTACTTTATCAATATCTCCTCAACTTGTAAGAATATGTTAGGAACCCGAAATATAATCAATGAAGGCAGAAAAAAAAAAAGAAGACAATTTTTATCATGGAAACCCTATAGGGAAAACCACAGGACTCTAAGTCCACCACTAAAATTTCACTACTAACCAATAAGTGAATATAAAAGAGTCTCAATAAAATAGATTGAAAATACAGCCCCAAAGAAGTAATAATGTCCATGACTCTCTCTGATTTTTTTCTTTCCTCCCCGTTTGATATATCCACCAATATAGGAAAACTCTGTATGGTTTTCCTCTATATTCTCATGTGCACATCCCCTAACTAACCTATACCCACACGATCCACCAATACAAAGTTTGAGCCCAATCTAGAGAGATACAGTCTCTATCTATTTATAGGTACATGACATCTTATTACTTTTGACTTCTAATTTTTGTGGGGTTGTAGGTATAGTTATCTAATCATATGATATCATTAACTTCCTGGTGTGTGCTATATGTGATTAAAATAATAGCATAAATCGAGTAGAATAAATCACATAAGGTTGTCACGTGATCAAGCACAACTATAGGCAGAGTACCTATCGCATGTAGATAGTAACAAGGAAG
>JAXGGT010019928.1:0-16455 GCA_035583425.1 Marsdenia floribunda
TCTCCTTCTTTTTTCCTTCTTTCAACAACTAACGTATATTGTTATTATCAGTTTATACATTACTGACTTTATCATCGAAGGATAAAACGGGGCTAAAGCCCCTCCCAATTTCGAGAAGGACGACAATCTTGCTGGGAATGAAGTGCTGGTAGTATTCTTCAACGTGGTACCCAGTCTTTGCAACATCAGATTGGTTCCATTACCGGGAAAGAAGTGAAAGTTCTTTCTTTTAAGTTAAGATTCATCCGTTTCTACATATTCTCTCGTTGTGTTGTTTGAGTATATAATGTCTCATCACTCTACATCACGAAGTACACAAATGACAGACGCAGAGACCCAACAGTCCCGTCCGAGAGCGCCGTCGCCACAAGTGGTGACGCCAGCTCCGAGATGGCCGGTGACTGAGAGACTAGGTCCGCAATCTGTTTCTTGTGACCTAAGAGACAGATTAAGTGCAAGAAGAGCACAGGCAACTAGGTCTTCCGACAGTCAGGAAGTCCAGAAGCTAAGGGAAGAGCTTGACCGTTTAACCAAACAACAAAAGGCGATGGAAGACTGGTTTAAGTTGAAAATGCAGATGGAGGAGTTGGGACAAACATTACCTCCACCGGTCTTCACAAACACACCTGTACCAGAGACGGGAATAGGGGCCACCTCATGGCCAGCGCAAGGAGCATCCCCCACAGCGGATAGACCGCATGTAGAGCCCGCAAAGGAGCGAAGTTTCACCGCCACACGATCTGGTCGAAGTACACGACGCTCCTAGCGAAGCATCACAGCGACTCATGGAATGAACCCTCTCCATGGTCGATCTGAGGCTCCGACCTCTAGACAGCAATGAGCTCCCGCGAAGTTGGCGAGTCACATCACTCATCCCGATTGCCGCCTCGCGCCCCTGATCGTCATTCCAATCAAAGAGGATCAAAGAGAGGCAGAGATGAGCGACACGCAGAGCCAGCAACCAAAGTACGGACTTCGATAGAGAGGCGATCTGTTGAGTTAGGACCCTTTACCAGATGGATAAGGGATGCCGCTCCAGATCCAAACCTCAAATTGCCCCAGTTTGTACTCTATAATGGTAAAAGTCGGCCTCAGGAACATATTTGTCGATACAAATCAACAATGGGACTAGTGACTAATGATGAAGCCTTATTATGCAAGGCGTTCCCCAGCACATTAGCCGAAAAGGTTCTGACGTGGTTCACATCGCTAAAGTCAAATACTGTCGACTTCTGGTCGGGTTTAGAGAGGATGTTCCTTGATAAATTCAGCACCGCTGGAATGATTCCAAAAGCTCGTGGCAACTTAGCAAATGTGAAACAACGAGATGGAGAATCTCTCCTGTCGTATTTGGATCACTTTAAAAAAGTTTATGACAAGATTGAGGGCCTAAGTGAAGATACGGTGTTGACATGTTTTGAGGGTGGCTTTCGGAGCGCTGCTCTGTACACCGAACTGCAGCTAAGGAAGCAGCGCACTTTGGGCGAGATGTTCAACATTGCCCATAAAGTGGCCTTGGTGGAAAACAACACCATCGAGGAGAGGAAAGCGTCCAGAGTAACAAACAAAGATCAACGTACACCACAGGATAAGGGAAAAGCTCTTGTGAACTTCGACGAAAAGAGCTAGGGTAAGAATCGGACTCGCAAGACAGAAAGTTTTACCCCGTTGAACGTGCCTAAGGAGGACCTCGTGTCTGTTCTCAAGGTAAAATATGGAGTACCCAATCCGGAGCCCATGCATCCTTGATCTCAGAATTTCAGAGATAAAAACAAATACTGCCTATTCCATCGCGACCACAGACATCTCACGGAACATTGTATTCATCTCAAACGGGCAATCGAAAGATTAATCCAAGAAGGAAGGCTAAATGAATATAAAGCGCAAGGGGCCTCCAAAGACACCGATAAGGGAAAAGAAAGGTGATCGAAGTAATGACCACCGAAGTACCGTCTCTGACTCAATTGAAACGACAAATTAACTCGCTCAAGGCTACTTTCATTGTCCCAAAATATCTGAATGACAAGGAGATCGTCACATTTTCTCGATCTAAGCTGGCCCCCACAATGGAGTTGAGAAACAATCCCATCATGATCGAGGCTTCCTTCCACTTCCCAAGTATCGACAAGTGCCTAGTAAAGCGACTGTTGGTCGACACAAGGGCGTCAAGGAACGTTCTATTTCATAAATGCTTTGACAAAATGGGATTAAAAAATAGCCAGCTTACTCCAAGCTCCACACGGCTGGAAGGATTTACGACACACAAGATTGATGTGAAGGGGACCATCGAGCTCGAAGTTCTGCTTGGAACTACTCCAAATATGCGAGCCGAATTGGTTAAATTTCATGTGGTCGATGTCGATTCCTCTTACAATGCTATCTTGGGTACTCCGCTCCAAGCGAAATTTGACATGGTTATCTCTCTCCCACACCAGAGGATAAAATTCCCTATTGCGACGGGCTATGGCGAAGTAACCAGCAATCCAAAAAGCCTTCTCACCTACCTCGTCAAGGCCAAGAAAAGACGACCTCTACTCGAGGTACAACCCATGGATGCAGGACAAAAAGATCGTAATCAACCCATCTTATCCTGAACAAAAGATCAAAATTGGTAAGGAGATGCCTAAGGAAGAGGCCGCAGCAATAGAGGCTTTCCTCAAAAGCCACTGCGACAACTTCGCCTGGACGACCGAAGATATGGTTGGGCTGGCTAAAGAGATCACGCTGCACGAGCTCAACATTGATCCTCGAAGAGATTTAGCCCTGATATAGAGGCCGGCGTAAAGGAGGAGGTAAATAAATTACTCCAAGCGAGGTTCATAAAAGAGGTTCAATATCCCACCTGGTTGGCCAACGTCGTGATGATGAAAAAGGCCAATGGAAAGTGGAACATGTGTGTCGACTTCACGGACTTGAACAGAGCCTGTCCAAAGGATTACTACCCTTTACCCCGCATTGATCAACTGGTGGATGCCACATCGGGGTATGGCATGCTCAGCTTCTTAGATGCATTTTCTGGGTATCACCAGATCAAGCTGCACGAACCTGATCAGATCCATACCTCATTTCAAACTACAAGTGGAATTTACTGTTATAATGTGATGTCGTTTGAGTTGAAGAATGCAGGGGCGACATATCAAAGAATGATCAATCGGGTCCTCAAGGCACAACTCAGAAGGAATGTGGAAGCCTATGTGGACGACATGGTCATAAAGACAATCAAAGGAGGGTCACACTTGAAAGATCTCCAAGAAACTTTCTCCACATTCTCCGCCTACGGCTTGAAATTAAACCCCGCCAAATGTACCTTTGGCGTACGATCTGGCAAATTTTTGGGCTTCATGATGACAGAGCGAGGTATCGAGGCCAATCCAGAGAAAATCGTTGCCTTAATGAATCTGAAAGAGCCGAGGTGCATAAAGGATGTACAACGCATCAATGGATGCATCGCCGCACTGGGAAGGTTCATCTCCAAGTCGGCTGAACTGTGCCTCCCATTTTTCAAAGTCTTGAAGGTTTCTGCCCGAAATTTTGTTTGGACTGAGGAATGTAAAGAGGCAAGGGAAAAATTGAGAGAATATCTCATGAACCCCCCTCTACTTAGTTCACCAGAATTAGAGGAAGTATTGTATATGTACTTAGCCACTTCAGACTTAGCTGTAGCTTCTGTCCTCATCCGGGAAGTTGACAAAAAATAACTACCGATTTACTATGTAAGCAAAGTTCTCAATGGGCCCGAATCTCGGTACCCTAATATAGAAAAATTGGCTTATGCGTTGGTTGTCGCAGCTCGTAAATTGCGCGCGTATTTTGAGTCACGTGTGGTCATTGTTTACACAAATGCACCACTCCGGCAAATATACCACAAACTAGATCAATCGGGTAGAATGTTAAAATGGTCGATTGTGCTCTGCGGCTATGATATCACGTTTGTACCTCGCACGGCCGTTAAAGCCCAGACTTTGGTAGATTTCTTGGCTGAAACTACTTTTTTTGTCGATGTATCAAACACCGCCATCATTCTGTACATCTCGCCAAAGACAAGGTCGACGTCGTTCAACGAAGTCGCTTGGCTCTTGAAAGTCGACGGTGCAGTGAATCAAAGCGGAGCCGGACTCGGTTTAGTTTTGATCTCTCCCGTTACAAAACAAGTGCAAGAAAGAAGTGTACGTCTGAACTTCGCTGCCTCAAATAATCAAGCCGAGTATGAAGCCCTTCTCCTAGGAATGCTGTGGGCACTGCAAGTCGGCATTTCGACCTTGAAAGTTTACAGTGATTCTCAAGTTGTGGTTCATCAAGTTCGAGGCGATTATGCTGTTAATTCTAAAAATTTGAAAGAATATGCCAAAATGGCACGGGTTTTGAAGGAGAGGTTTGAACAGTTCATCATTGAAAAGGTGCGACGCGCGGAAGATGAACAAGCTGACCTGCTTTCGAAGATCGCCTCAGGGGAAACGGAGAATACCCTCGACATCGCTATCGAGGTGTCCTCCAACCCGCCCACTTCGTCTGGTGACCACATTTATACTTCCGACGAGGTGCCAAAATCATGGATAGACGACTTGAAAGATTTTATCGAGGAAGGCATTCTACCAGAGTCGCCAAATCAGGCAAAGGAAATCAGAAAACAAGCAGCTCGTTACCTTGTACATGAAAGCATCTTATATAGGCGATTATTCACGAAACCGCTTCTACGATGCATACCACATTCCATGACCAAAGCTGTCCTGGAAGAGCTTCACGAGGGTGTTTGTTAGGGCCATTCAGGGGACCGAGCCTTGGCTGAGCGAGTTCTACCCCAAGGATACTATTGGTCAACACTTCGACATGATTTCTATTACTTCGTGAAACGATGTAAAAGCTGTCAAAAGTTTGGCGATATTCCTCGCTTGCCCTCAATCGCACAAACTCCGGTGGTACCGACCTGGCCTTTTGACATGTGGGGGATGGATTTGATGGGCAAATTCCCCAAGGCTCGAAATGGTTTTGAGTATGTAGTGGTGGCCGTCGACTATTTCTCTAAATGAATCGAGGTTAAGCCCTTAGTTCATCCCACGGAAGAAAACGTGCTCAATTTCTTCCACGATTCTGTCCTATGCCGGTTTATTGTACCCCGTGCAGTCGTCACGAATCACGGGACACAAATTTCCCGAAAATTCACAGCGGAATGTGAGAGATTACACATTAAACATTGGAAATCCTCTGTGGTTCACCCCCAAGGCAATGACCAAGCTGAAGCAGCCAATAAACTAGTTCTTAAAGCATTAAAGAAAAATTTGGAGGGAAAGTCCACGAAGTGGGTTGACGAGCTCAACCTCGTGTTATGGGCAGTCCGAACCTCGACTAGGGGCCCCACCAGTGAAACCCCATATGCCTTAGTCTATGGCTCAGAAGCCGTAGCACCAGCTGAGCTCGCCCTGCCCACATATCGCATATCGAGTTACGAAGTCGAAAGGAACCATACCGCGCAAGCCCAAGATCTCGATTTGCTGGAAGAAAAACGAAAATCTGCTAGACTCTGACTGGAAGCCTACAAACAACAAACAAAGTCGACCCACGACAAGCATGTACGTAGGCGACCTCTTCAAATTGGAGACTGGGTTCTGTGCAAGATCGAAGTATCTGGACACTAAATGGATGCCACAAAACTTACTCCAAATTGGGAAGGTCCCTATCTGATTACTAGCGAGGTGCGCCCGGGTTCATTTCGACTACAAAAAGAAGATAGAACGATGCTACCTAACCCGTGACATTCAGACCATCTCAAAAAATACTACGTGTAAATGAACAATGTTCGTTAATATATGAAATCTAATATTGTGCTTGGAAGCGAATAAGAACCTCGATTGCACAAATTATTAATTTGCTTAGTACATTCAATTAGTGTGCTCTGCATTATTCGTTATTTAAGGTCGAATTACTTTGTTGATTATTCTCATGAGCGACTTATATGTGTTTGCTTGTGGAAAGAATAGAAAACAAATTAAAAAATTGACGAAATAACAAACATTGCAATAATGCAAAAATAATAGAGAACAACAATCCTTCTCATTAAACTCATTAAGATGTTGAAGAACAATGTCTGCTCGCCTCATACAACAACAACAAAAAGAAGAAGACTATGAGGGTGGGATAACAGGAAGTGCATCAGCAGCGATGGTCGTGTCAGCAGCGACTTTAGCACCAGTACCAACAACCTCTGGAACAGAAGTAACCCCCGTCGACATCCCTTCCTCGGTGATTGCGACAGTGACAGTAGCCGGAACCTCGGCCGACCAGAGATCGGCTCCCTTTTCATCACCTTGTTGCTCGACTGCATCATCAGAAGTTGCCCCAACAAGATCGGCCGGCAGAGTTTTATCGACCAAGGCAAAAAAGTTGGGGACCGAAGGAGTGGGCAGAATTCAAGGCTCTTCACCATTCTCTTTGTCCAGCTCCTGTATCTCCTTCACTTCGGCATCAGAAAAGGGGACATAATCCGCACTAGCTCTTGCCTCCCGACTTGTAAAAAAGAGCTCATACGCATGGACCAGAGGCGCCTTATCCTTAAAATAGTAATGAAGCTGGCGGACCATGTGCGCCTGACCCTGTTTCCGATAGCCGTAGGATGCGTCGGCTATGACATCCTTATACTGGTAGGAGCCTTGGAACTCCGTCACGACCTTCTCTGTATAAGTTCTGGACTCATAATAGTCCACCAACTTTGACAGTTGTTCGACTTCCGCCTTAGCCGCCCATTCAGACGCCTTTAGCTCCCTGTTTACTTCTTCATGGGCAGCTACCCTCGTTGCCAAAGTCTCCACTTTAGAACACTTTGCCACCAACTCAGCCTTTTGCTTGTCAAAAGTGGCTGCGATCTTATTGCGCGAACTCACAGCAAGCTCGGCCTGTTGTCTTTGTCTCTCCAATTCAGCCGTCTTCTCCGCCAGAGCCTTTTCTAGCTCGATGATGCGTGAGCGAGCTTGATTATACTTCTCTTCCATACCCACAAAATATTTCTTGGATGCCTCAGCAGAAGCAGCCTCCAAAGCAATCTGTGAGTAATGCGACATTGCCTAAAACAAAGCAAAAACAGGAAGAATAAGCACGGAATGCCAACAACTTCATAAACAAAACAAAAGAAGCCACCAAGCGATTGGGTTACCCGCGCAAAATAAGATACCCCAGGTTCGCAGATTCCTCAATTCGCATCCCCTGGATCTTTTTACAATAATCGAGGTCCACACTCCTCCTAAGCGGGATAACCCCCAAGTACTGAGCAGCCTGCGAACTGCTCACACACAACCCCTCAAGTGACGGGGTGGTCTGCAGTACTTCGTGAGCCAAGCTACGGTACTCAGCCGGGGTTTACGGATAACAAAAATCCTGCGGTACCATGGCAGTTTGTCGAAATCCCTGACCCTGCCCTTAGTCGACGTCTGGCACTTTGAGTCTTCAGACCGAGAACCCAAGAAGGTCTCGATCGATGCCCTTCTTGGGAGCTTTGATGCCGAGGGCTGTTGGGTATCTCCACCACATCGCCAGATCGCCGTTTCTTCCCTCCAGTGGCAGCATCGTCATCTCGCTCGTTCCTCTTCTTTGAGGGCTGCCGAGGTGTGCTTGCTTGTGCGGTAGATTGCTTGATCAACAGCTGACCAGAAGCAGCAGGCCCTCCATCAGCCTTATCCTTCCCCTTCACCACGGGATCAGTTGTCGTCACACCCGATGCAACCGGAGTAGGGACAGTGAAGGTAGCCTTTTCGACCGCCTCAATTCGGGTGGGCTTTCTCCTCTCCGCTAACGCTGCCAACCTTTTGAGAGCACTCATATCTTTAAAAAAAAAAAAAAAGAGATATCAGAGCAAACACAAGTATTACACGTCGAAACCACAGGAATGCAGCGACATTATCATACTTGTATCAACGTCGGGCTTACAACTCACCAAAGCCCTGTCTACACAGTTTGGACATTGTTTGGAAAACACCCTCCCTAGGTGCAAAGTCTAGACTGGATATTCATGTTCCTCTATCAGTCCTAATTCCCTTCTCCTCTCTTCTCAGCCACCAATCCCACATTCTGCCAGGCCTTCTTTGCTCAACAATTCTTCAAATGAGAAGAATTGGGTCTGAGTCAGGGGATCCAAACCTAAGTTCTCCTCCACGAATTTCAAAAACCGAAGTTCACTGGGAGAGTAGTTGGGTTCTGAACTTAAGGGGTCCCACTTATGCAGCTGGGCGACTAAAGGAGGAAAGGGAAAGCCAACATTAGACTCGACCATCAACCACTTCTGATTCCAGACTATCTTGTTGGGCAATTTTTCAAACAAGCTAACTACATTAGTCCTGGGCCGCATGGACAAAACTCCTTTGAAGCGAAGTGCAAAAAAAAAGTGTCGAAGGATATGAGCAAACAAATTGACGCGGACACGCCGACACAACACGATTAGGCTCATGACAAATCGCACTGTATTAGCGTGGAGTTGAGCAGGTTGAGCTTTAGCAAAAATTAAAAATTCAACAAAGTAGGGTCTAATGGCAGTCTGAGTCCAGCTTCAAAATGAGCAGTCGGAATCGGAATGGAAACTGTCGACATCGACCTCACCTCTTTTGTCAGAAAAAGCCTATACTTCGACCTGTCAATGTCGTAACAAAGACGAAGTGCACTTATTTTTGGCTTATCTAACTTGTTTTTTGTTAATGCAAAAATACAAGTCTCAGATGTCACTTTCCTTAAGCGACTTTTTTGAGGACGTCGCTCCGACTCGGTAGATTCCGTCACCGTCCTCTCAGAATCCACAACGGGATCCATGGCAACTGAGGGAAAATCCCTCTCTGGCGCTCAGTGGATTCCTCTTCCTCACCAGGAACAAGCGACGTGCCATCCTCCTTCGATCGTGAAGAAGAATCACTGATGGTTTCAGCATCAACCTCCATCCTAAGGGACTCTACCTCGAACTCAGACTCTATGTGAGCGGTTTGCTCACCAACAGACTGATTAGATGCCATGCTGGAGTTTGAAATATCAATAATGGAAATAGGATTATTATCGGTGGAGTAATCTCTCATAAACGATCTATTTACATCAGGCAATATTTCTGAAAACCAGAAGTCCTGAAGATAGTTATGGATCCACTCCTCCTCAAAGCAGTCTATCATCTGGGACCCTAAAGGTTGGCTTATGGCGGCTCCAGACTTCGACCCCACTCGTTCGACTTCGATGAACTCTACCCCCCATCTCTCTCCAAACCGTCTAATCATAGATTGCATGGTCTGACACAGTCTCCAACAATCCGCGTGGAGCTCGTAAAGAAAAAGACCAGGAACACTCAGAGCTCACACAATCTTCCTAGCCACATGCTTCACACCCATAAGTCTACCCACAAAGGCTTTTTCCTACATAGTTAAACTCAACCTAAATGAAGAACCCTAGCGTCTCTCAGAAGAACAGACAGAACAAAAACAAAAGCAACAGCAAAATCCAACGAAAGGAATACCAGTTCGAGCCAAATGCTTACCGCAAGGATCAGTTGAACACAGGGAAGATTTTAATGGGAAAAAATATGACAATAGCCGGTCGAAAATTCCACAAGCAAGGGTAGCAGAAAAAAGCCAAAGCAGAAGGAACGGAGAAAAAATGAAGAAGAAGAAGTGCAGTAAAAAAGAAGGAAAGAAGAAAGAGAAACGACGCCTTGGACAAGACAACATTAAAGAGGAGAGAGAAGAAGACATCATTGGTTTCCTAGATATAGAGGAGGAGAGAGGCGGTTGGCGGGCACCCTAACTGACACAGCTGTCAGCTCGAAACAACGCACCTTTTTTAAAGCCTTTAACCTCCATTCGCTCAATTACAATCGTTTGATTCATAGAGGTGACATGTCACACATCAGTTGGATTGTTCCCGCACCAACTAATGTGAGGGGCCACTGAGCAGTTAAAGTATCAAGCAGTTGATAATATATGTGTAACATGTCGTGATGGTAGCATTGACGTCGATCTACGCAGCTCGCCAACCTCGACATCGAGAAGCTCGATGTCTATGCGGGGAAGGCTATGATCCCATCTCCATCTCTTAAGGTCAAAGATGTAACGCAAAGATCGTTTGACGATGTCGACTTACATCAACGTCGTGATATGAAATGAATGTAAAAAGCACGATCGAGGCATATTGACAAGACAACCTGACACCCTGACACCCACCGCCTGCATTGACCCACACTGACACAAGCACTCGAATAGACATAATTCCCTACTTTGAATCACAATTTGGAGTCCGCGAAGTTGGACACGTGGTGTCTCAGGAACACATCAAGTGAATACAACACACACGTGCCCATCTTGGCTAACCCGGCAGCATGCCCAGGTATGCCTATAAATAGAAGATTTCTCTCATGGGAATAGGTTAGCTCCACATCAGTAAGAAATACCTGTTTCTCTTTTCCCCTCCGATAAGTTGCATGCATTTTGGTATCATTTCATCAAGTTTACTAACTTTACCATCGGAGTTTTAGACGGGGGTAAAGCCCCTCTTAATTTCTGGAAAGGAAGCAGTTATTGGAGGTAAAATTTCGTTTGATATTTTTGTCACATCACTATTTTTATAATTTTTTTAAAAAAAATTTATATTACACAATTGAATAATATTATAATGGTAACTTATAACTCATAAATATTCATTTGATTTTTAAATATTATAATTGTAATTTATAATATTTATTTCATTTATAAAAATACCATATATATATATATAAAAAAAAAAAGAGTAAAGGGACATCAACATTTTGCTAAAAATATTTAAATATTATAATCGTCATTTTTCATACTTGTTTAATTTTTAAATGTTATAATAATAAGTAATTATAACTCACCTGAAATTGTTCTGCATCAAGTCAAGATGGACCAATTTTATTACTCTATTATATTTACTCATAATATATATCTATATTCTATTAATGTAAAGTGTTGTATTTACACTAATATAATTATTATTTTGACATTAATTACTATTATAACAAAAACCAATTTTGACGAATAATAGTAATGATAAATGAAAAAATAATATTTTAAAAAATTTTAAATAATTTATGTGTATTTGTAAATGTGGATGTTTAAATTTTACTTTTTAATAAATAATTATGAATATGATTGATTTATTTTAAATATGCTTTTAAAACTTTTATTTTTTTCAATACAAATCCAAATGAATCAAATTAGAAACAAAATATTTTACAAAATTTGTAAAGTAGCTTGTGATGATGGAACCACCCAAGTAAAATGTATTTGGAGCAAAGGGACATCAAGATTTCAGTGAAAATATTTAAATGTTTAAATGTTATATTAATAAATGATAATATTAAATGGTAATTCATAATATTAAATGATATTTTTATAATATATATATTTTTAATTTATATCACCCAATTGAATAATATTACAATGGCAACTTATAACTCATAATATTCATTTGATTTTTAAGTTTATAATAGTAATTTATAATCCTTATTTAATTTTAATTTTAAAATGGCATAATTGTAATTTATAATATTTATTTTATTTATAAAAAACTATTTAATGTAATTAAAAAAAAAAAAAAAGTGAAGGGACATCAAGATTTCACTAAAAATGTTTAAATGTTATAATGGTAACTCTTTATACTCATTTAATCTTTGAATGTTACAATGATAACTCATTATAATGGCTAAAGATATAAATTTATTTTAAAATATTGTTATTACTCTATTAAGGTAAAGTATTGTGTTTATACTAATATAATTATTATTTTGGCATTTATTACTATGATAACAAAAAACAATTTTGATGAATAATAATAATAATAAAATATATTTTTTCAAATTTTAAATAATTTAAGTATATTTGTAAATGTGGATGTTTAAATTTTAATTTTTTAAGAAATAATTAAGAATATCATTGATTTATTTTAAAATATGTTTTTAAACTTTTATTTTTTTTCAATACAAATCTAAATGAATCAAATTAGAAATAAATATATATATATTTTACGAAATTTGTAAAATAGCTTGTGATGATAGAACCATCCGAGCAAAATATATTTGGAGAAAAGGGACATCAAGATTCACTAAAAATGTTTATATATTACAATGGTAACTCTTCATGCTCATTTAATTTTTAAATGTTACAATAATAACACATTGTAATAATTAAAGATATAAATTTATTTTAAAATATTGTTATTACTCAATTATATTTACTCATACAATGTATATATATATATTGTTAATGTAAAATATTTCATTTATACTAATGTATTTATTATTTTGGAATTCATTATTATGATAATAAAAACCAATTTTGATGAATAATAGAAGTGATAAATGAAAGAATTATATTTTTAAATTTTAAATTATTAATTTATGTGTATTTGTAAATGTGAATACTTAAATTTTAATTTTTCAATTAATAATGAAGAATATGATCAATTTATTTTTAAAGCTTTTATTTTTTTCAATACAAATTCAAATGAATCAAATTAGATATAAAATATTTTAAAAATTTTGTAAAGCAAGCAAAATATATTTGGAGAAATTTAATATATGACGTTTAGGAATTATTATTATTTTAGTATAGAACTAACAAATAATTTTTCAAAGTTTAATAAAACTTTTTTTTAAACTTTTTTTTTTTTCAAATATCTTAACATTTTGACATGGTAGTTAATTATTTAATGATATTTTCTTATATAATTTAGGTAATAATTAATTAATTTGTAAAATTAAATGTAACATCATCATAAATGAATTTGAGTAAAATCAAATATTCATTTAAAGAATTTAATTTCCTTTTTTAATAAAAAATATTTTTCTCAAACAAATAATAATATATCGCAATAAATTATTTATTTTATAAATGGTATTTTTATAATTTATATTAAACAATTAAATAATATTACAATATTAACTTACAAGTCATAATATTCTGTTAATTTTTAAATATTATAATAGTAATTATAATCCTTATTTATTTTTAATTTTTTAAATGATATAATTGAAACTTATAATATTTATTTTATTTATAAAAATACAGTTTAATGAATTAATATTAAAAAAAAAAAAAAAAAAAGTGAAGGGATTTCAAGATTTCACTAAAATGTTTAAAAATTATGGCGGTAACTCATCATACTTAGTTAATTTTTAAATGTTACAATAAATAACTCATTATAATGATTAATTATGTAAATTTATTTTAAAATATTTTTATTACTCTATTATATTTACTCCTGATGGAACCATTCAAACAAATTATATTTGAAGAAATTCATTATATGACATTTTAAAAACAAATATTATTTTAACATAGAACTAAAAAATAATTTTTAACAATTTAATAAAACTTATATTTTAATTTTTTAAAAAATATCTTGATATTTTGACAGGGTAATTATTTATTTAATTGTATTTTCTTGTTTACTTCCAGAATTGAGGTAATACTTACCAAAAAAAAAAAAAAGAAAAGAATTGAGGGTAATAATTAATTAATTTGTAAAATTAAATATAAAATCATCATAAATGAACTCTAAGAAAAATTAAATATCCATTTAAAGAATTTGATTTTTAAGTTTTTAAATAAAAATAATTTTTTCAAACAAATAATAATATATAGTAATAAATAATTTATTTTATTTATTTGTACTAGATAAACTTTTATAACTTTTAAAGTAATTTATTATATTTATTTTATTCATTATATTATCTTTTAAAATATTTTACCAGATAATTCATTAAATTTAGTTTTTTTTTTTCTTTGAAATTTGCCATATTTTAATTTATAAATAGTGTTATATATATTTAAGTTATTTAAGATTTAATATATATATATATATATATATTAATGAATCAAATTAAATAATGGAGGTTGAGTTTTATTCATGAACCTCAACATTTTTTTTTGTTCTTTTTTAAATTAATTAATAAAAATAAAAATGACATATTGAAATTCATTCATAAACAGCTCCTTAGAGTAATATTTTATCAAATTTTTAGAGTTGAGAATTTTTAGCTAATGTTTTTAAGGTTTAGAGATTATAATTTTAGACTTAAAATTTTAAGGCTTTTATATTATTATTTTTTAAAAGAATAATAAACTACTAATTGTTTTTAGCATAATATAAAAATTTTATATTTCCCCTCAAAAAAAAAATAATTTATATTTAATTATATTTTGTGGTATATTTCTATATTTTTTTTAGTTTATTTTCTATTAATATTGGTAAATATTAGTAAAAACAATGATATTATTAATATTTAAAATACTTTTCATATTGTAAGTCTCAAAAATATATATTCCTTTTAAATAACAATAACATACATGAATCTTGTTTAACAATATTTTATATTTAAAATAATTACATAATAGTATAAAATATAACATATTAGGATCTAATTAGGCAAAAAAATTATTTAAAAAATTACTAATTTTAATTGTGTCAGTAATATATATTTAAAAAATTGTGGTTATAAATATTGTCCAAATACATTTTAATATTTTAATAATATAATACTATTATTTTTTAAAAAATAAAAAGTAATATAACTCTGTTAACTATTCATGTACTATTTAAAAAGTTTTATAATTTATTAATGTAATTTTGAAATATATTTTTTTTACTAAAAATATTAATTTTAGTAATACATAAAATTATTTTAAAATTATATATATCCTATAAACAAATTAAAGACAATAATAATCGAATAAATAAATAAAAGATGTTGTAAATATAAAAAATATTACATTTAAAAAATATGTAAAATAATTACGTATGACTAAATTAAAAATGCATGGTCTTTAAACAAGGACACACGACGAAATACATAATCAATGCGATATTGTAAATCACCATCCAAAAAATTTATCAAAATTGAGAACTTCTCCAAATAAAATTATTTGAAAAATGAGACATGGAATTACAAATACATGATATATATATTGAAAAATTAAAATTATCAAAAAAAAAATAATAAAAAGAATAATTTGCTTTATTTACTTAAATGACTTGCATATTAAAACAATTATGGAGATTTATAATTGTCTATGTTATTATATATTATCTCCATATTATCTCCAAAAGGAATGGTTGGTGGTGAAATTTGTAACAAGTATTAACCATGCTAGAAGACCATATTATTTATCTTATTAAAATATTAATCCCATAAATAAAAAAAATTATTTAAAACATAGTAAAATAAAATATAATTCAAAAAGTTTAATTCAAAAGAAAAAAAAAAATCCTGAAACACAAATAATAATAATAATAATAATCACAAAAATAAAAATGATAACAAAAAATAAAGGTTGTTAAATAATTTATCTTTATCACAACTATATTTAATACAAGCTCTAAGAATTACTTTAAACAAATTGACCAATAAAATACAATTTGACTATTTATAAATATGTACTAGAAGGTGTTACAATTAGTAAGAATAAAAAAGAAGATAATATATGTACATATATATAGAATTTCATACTAAAATGGATAAATAACCTAAAGAATACTTATTTAAAATTCCTAACTTAAAGCATAGACTATCTCAAGATTAAGATATTACATTTTTTTAAATATTTATGATAAATCTTGAACAGTATTTTAAAGAAAATTTATTGTTTGTAAAAAAAAAAAAAAAAACGAGAGAAAAATATAAAAATTTCTATATGAAAAGATGATTCATAATTCATCATGAAATAATAAATTTTTTAAAGAATTAAAATCAACCCGTGTGTGGGATGAAGGAAAAGATTTTTTTTTTTTTTTTTTTTTTTTTAAGGGGAAAAGGAAATTTATTAAGGAAAGTCGGCTCTAATGGCCAGAAGAACATCAGGTGGAATGGAATTAATCCATTCATTAAATCCATGATCATGAAGACCATGTTGAGCTAAACGATGTGCAGGAATGTTTTGTTCTCGAGGGATAAAACCTAGGGAGAAACAAGAGAAAATGATAAACAGATCTTTTACCAGTTTCACAACTGGACCTAGTGGAGATAAATCCTCCATAGAGAGATTGATCTTTTGAATGAGTGATAAATAGTCGCCTCTGAAATTAACTCGGTCAAATCGATTTATATGCACCCAACACTACAAAAAAAAAAGACTTTTTACAATGAAAATATATACGACGGACTTTAAACCCTTATTTATAATGAACTTTATACAACGGTTAGAGTGGACCGTTGTATATAGTAGGAGTATATACGACGGTCGTTGAACCCTCATTTATGACATACTTTATACGACGGGTCGAATGGATCATCGTATATAGTTAGAGTTTATACGATAGCTAGAATGGACCGTCGTATATAATTGGACTTTATACGACGGTCGTTCAACACTCATTTATAAATTGTTTTACATGTCGGTCCTAATTGACCGTCGTATATACTTTTAATATAAAATAATTATTTTTTTGGATTATTTTAATATATTAATATCTTATTAATATAAATAT
>JAXGGT010019939.1:0-16455 GCA_035583425.1 Marsdenia floribunda
TTTTTATCAAAAAAAAAAAAAAAAAAAAAAAACTACCCTATTTTTGCACAAATTTCCCAATTTTCTCCTTACCCGATTTTCCCTCAAACTACACATTTTCCTTTTTTAAATTTTGTTATAAATTGTTGGGTTTGTTTCCTTTATCTATTGTGAGTGTTTTTATATTCAATTTTTGGATTATTTTATTTATTAATGTTTATATAGTGTTTGTATATATATTTATATGTATAATGTATATGTGTATATATTTTTATTAATATATATGTATATATATAATGTATATATTTATTAATGTTGATTTAAGTGAGGGTTTTCAACATTGATTTAGTTTAAATTATTTGAAATGTTGAGGTTGAAAGTGGAAAATGCCCATTTTTAGGAGATATTTTGCCAAAATTTTTAAGAACCATTAATTAAGATACTAAATTTAGTTAAGTGTTGTTAAGGAAAACTTTTTATGGGTTAAGTGAATTTAGATAGGTTAAATTAACATTAGTTAGCTTAAGTGTATTTAGTTAAGTTAACTTAACCTTAGTTAGCTTTATTTAGGTTAAGTGAATTTACTTAATTTAAGTTAATTTTAGTTAACTTTAGTTACAATATTAGTTTGGTTAAATTAGCTATGTTAACTAAATAAATTAGTTAACTTTATTTAGGTTAAGTTCGGTACGTGAATAGTTAAGTTAGTAAATTAGTTAACTAAATTAATTTTATTTAACTTTAGTTACAATATTAGTTTGGTTAAATTAGCTATGCTAACTGAATAAATTAGTCAACTTTATTTAGGTTAAGTTAGGTACGTGAATAGTTAAATTAGTAAATTTGTTAAATAAATTAATTTTAATTTATTTTAATTAGTTAAGTTAGTAATAGTTAAGTATATGTCCAACTTATTTATTTTTGTTAACTTAATTTGTTGAGTAAAATTTACTTTTTAATGAAGTTGTGTTAAGTTATTTGAGTGATTAAAATGCTTGTGGGCTTAATATGATTTATATTAATTTGTTGGACTTTCCCTGCAGGTTCCTTTTTGTGGCATTAATGACCAACTTATTAGTCGCTTTTGCTTGGCTACCACTACCCTAAGGGTGAGCTACCGAGAACTTCCAATGCTTGATGTGGAATCTTTCACATTTTTTCGTGAACTTCAAAACTGGATGCCAAGGTCAGTGATAACTGAACACAGGACTCTAAACCAACAGTAGACGAAGTCATGAAAGAATTTCAAGGCGTTTCTTTTGTGGGGTGCACAAGGGGTTTTTCTTCGATCTACTTGGAGAAGAAATCAATGGCTACAACTAGGTATTCGAAGCCATTTCTTGCTTTTGGGAGTTTCCCTATCAATTCTATTGCCCCATATGCCAAAATTCCATGTGGGTTCAACAAGGGTTTTCTTGATGGAGGGGAGCCTTTAAACATCGACAAAGAATTGGCAGCTCTTGCACTTTCTCACATATGCCTCTTTGTCTATCTATAGGGCTAGTCAGTAATAACCTTGGAGCATTATGCGTTGGGCTAGGGACCTAGCTCTGGGGTGCCCATCGTAAACACCTTTGTGCGGCTCGTAGAGGAGTACCTCTATTGACTCTAGGGGCATGCATCTCAGTAAGGGTTTGGAAAATGACCTCATGTATAGGGTATCTCTCTTCTTTTATAGCTGGCCGATTGTTTTCACATTTGTTTTTCTTTTGTTGGAGTCTTTAAGGAGCTTTCCTTTTTCGATGAAGTTCCTTATGCTCTCAATCCAGGACCTTGGTGCTCCATCAACTTGCATTAGCATCTCTCCTTGTTAGACCACCGATGTGCTATGAATTCAAAATAATATGCTTTCGTTGTTTTATGACTCACCGAAGGTAATCTTCGTGAGGAGGTCAACTCACATATTATAGTTTCTATTAACTGATTCCACTTCGAAAAAGGAGAGGCTTGAGGCCTTTTTTTGAGATAAGCGCACATACTTGGCAAGGTTCTCATAGTTGGCACTGAATTCACCATTAATTAGCTCTACCACCACTACCTCAGAGTCTCTGCTCATTCTCAAGGAGTCGACTCCTGCGTTATTAAACTATCAAAGTCCTATTATGAATATCTTATTCTCCCCTTCATTGTTCATAATGGGAAAGCAAACTCAAACACTTCTTTCCATTATTTGATGATTCTTCAATGATTCTAACATGATACCAGCTCTAGCTTTGTTGGAATTGGCTTTGCCATTAGTGCTTATGGTCCAAGAATTTCCCAGAGTACTTGACATTAGCCCCTAGATATCCAGCGGGGTCTCCCCCATAACCCGTAAAAATCAGGTCTCGGCTATGAAGTCGGCTAGGCTTGGGCCTTCACAGTTGAGCTTGACAAGAAGTCTATCTCGTGGTCCCTCAATTAGATTGACCACCTAAACAATTTTCTGGATTGATCCAGCTATGAAAATTTTTATTTAGGGGGGAGTTGTTGTAAACATTGATGTTATGAGACTCAAAATAGTTCAATTGCTCTAAATTAAGGTACTTGGACTTAAGTCCCCTAAGCACATTACTTAGATAACACACAGGAAGATCTTTCATATATATTTCCTAATAAGTACTACCGCTAAGACTAATTATGCACTGACCAAATATAGGAATATGGGCTCTTTGACTATTTGAGAACTAAGTAGTGGAAGGTCATGTTAAGTATTGTCTCATGTCATCCTAAGCTTCCTTGCATTCTTTTGTCCAAACCTTGAAGAATGAGAAACAATATTCACCTGACTCTGAGACAAAATTTCCTAAGGTTGCAGTGGACCCCTTGAGTTGCTACAAGTCTTTTCTGGTAACTTGGTGGGGTCACATTGAGGAATGCAGTGATCTTCTCAAGGTTAGCTTCATTCCCGTGCTTCGTTATCATAAAGCCCAAGAATTTCCCAAATATTACCCCAGATGCGCACTTCATAGGGTTCATCTTTAGTTTAAAATGGTCTGGGGTGTCGAAGGCTTCTTCGAGATCAACGAATTGCAAGGTCCCCGACTTGGTCTTTACTACTGTATTGTCCATATATACCTCAACATTCTTGCCTACTTTGCTCTAAAAAACCTCATTTACCATCCTTTAGTACATCGCCCCCATATTTTTCAGGCCAAAATGCATAATCTAGTAGTAGTAGATTTGTCACGCCCCGAACCGAGGCGCAAAACAACGGTACCCTCAAGGTTTCCCTCAAGAGCACAAGGTCTCTTATCTCATACCATCCAAAAAATTATTCCAAGATAAGGGAAAACAAACATCTATAATCTATACATCCTCAAAGAAGTATAAATAATTCCCAAAATTTTAAAGATACAAATCTATTATCTTCAAAAATTAATAACAAAATTAGGTATGCAACCGTATTTATATAAAATTAACAACCAAGATCTAGTGTCCAACTATCGTTGTCCCACTTATTCTTTTACTCATCACCACTATATCTAAAAGAAGGAAGAAAAGAGAGGGAAATTAGCTAAAAATCCTAGTAAATAAACAAAATATTTTTTCTTTGCTTGTTTTCCAAAACGTCAACGAAAATAAACATAAAGTAAGGAATCATATTTTTAAAATAACTTTCAATCAAAAATAAACTTCCCCATAACAAAGCCTTATTAATTAAACAAAGAACATATCAAATTCAAATAACTCTTCTTTTTTTAAACAAGGTCAAGCAAGTATAGTCATTCATTAGTTATCAAATTTGGCCCTAGACTGATATCCACAACCTGAACTTATAACAGTATAGAGCTTTTTCATTATGTTCTATGGGTTTAGAACTTATAGTTTCGGAACATGTTCCTCTAACTGATTCTTAACAAGCTTGAGCTAAAAACTTATATATTTTAGGGAAGACTTAACAATTTTAATAAAAATCTTTAGGAAGTAAAAGATCTTGAGAAAGCTAAAAAAAAAATATCTTTAGGAAGTAAATCTTGAAAGAAAAGATTAAAAAGGAGAATCTTTTAACTAACTTTAAAAGAAATTTTAAAATTTAATAAAATCACAGTAAAAGCTTCAAGGAAATCTTGATTCAATAGGAAAGAATAAAACAAGAAGAGATTGATTTATTTTCAATTGAAAACTCGATTTTATGAAACACAAGAAACAAGAATTTAGAGGTTTTTATCAAAAAAAAAAAAAAAAACATAATGTGAAAAAATCAAAATATTTCATTTACTCACCTTTTACGATCTCCAACTGTAATTCAATATCCAACCTATTCAATTCTTGAAATCCATCCTAAAATAAAATAATTTAAATCCTAGAGTTCTATAACTATTCTTCAATCATAGTATTAAAAGAATTAAAAGGAAATCTGCATACCAAGCTGATTCTTGTTAATCAAATTTTTCTCTAATCTCTCTTGAATTTTCTCTAATCGCTTTTCTTACACGTTGGTCTCTTAAAATATATAACAACATGATTTATCTTAAAATAAAAGATAAGGAAGATTTACCAATTTAGTTCTGTAACTATTTATGTTTCTATGATAAGGTCCTATAACTTTTTTCTTACTTTAATTAGTTCTGTAACAATTTTCGTTTACTATTAGTCCTTCTGACCAAATTTTTTTCAAATTTTCTAGCACTCAGCTGACATGGACAATATTGAGGGGCATTCTTGGTAGTTTCAATTCTAAAAAGTGGAAAATGAAATTAAGGGAAACTTTTCACTCCTCCAGTTGTAGGGCTTCTTCTTATCAAAATTTTGACTGCAAATTTGGACTACAAATTTGGGAAAAATTAATTTGCAGTCAAAAATTTGCCCAAATTTGTAGTCAAAATTTTGATTTTTCACTAAAAGAAGAAGCCCTACAACTGGAAGAATGAAAAATTTCCCAAATTTTCATTTCCCACATTTTTCAGAACTGAAACTACCGAAAATACCCCTTAATTTTTGTCCACGTCAGCTAAGCACAGGAGCAACAAGCAAAAATTTGGCTGGAAGGACTAATTTTAGTAAACGAAAATTGTTCAGAGACCAATTAAAGTAAGAAAAAAGTTATAGGACCTTATCAGAGAAACATAAATAGTTATAGGACTAAACCAATAAATTTTCCTAAAAGATAACTATTAATTATTAAAACCTAATATCAAAAGGATTCCTTGTCAGATAAAACTTAATGATAAATACTTATAATTACAAAATTCATAACTCTTAGTAATTAATAGACGCATTAAAATTCCTTAATTGCCCCTAACTTGGGCCTGGGTATTACAAAGTTGCCCTTGCAACTTGGAAAGAGATATAGATTTTGTCTGATTTGTCTAACTGGATTTGATGGTATCTTGAAAAGGAATCAAGGAATATTATCATGGAGTATCCCAACGTAGAGTCAACTAGGCCGTTGATTCATGGGAGTGGGTAAAAGGTTTTTAGACAAGCCTTATTAAGGTCCGTTAAGTTAACACATATTCATCACTTCCCGGTGATATTCTTCACTATGACTGCATTTGCTAACCATGTGGGTTAGTTCACCTCATAGATGAACCCTACAAAGAGGAGTTGTGCTACTTCGTCCTTTAAGCCTACTCTTTATCTTCCCCAAATCTTCGTAGTTTCTATTGAACTGGTGGAAAGCTAGAGCTTATGCCCAGCCTGTGTATGACATATGGTGTTCTCAAAAAAGCTAGGCATGTTGCTAGTAGTCCACACAAAAGTCAACTTCCTTCTTGTCAAAAACATTACCATACAATTGGGTTGAATTATCTCCTCCACATATTATACCGCTTCAATTGGCATGTGTATGTCTCGATATTTTCTTGTCATCACGTTGGTAAAAATAACTTCGATTTTTGTAGGCTCTTGAGTGGGTGCGTCATGATACTTTTGGGAAGCCACGAGGAAGTCTACGAGAGCTAGAGCTTTAGGTTTCTTCAGACACATCCAACTCTCCTCGACGTGGGGAACCTGATGCATTGGCACCACTGTGTCAAAAGCAGCTTTAGGGGTGGCCTCAACTTTTGGGATTGTACGATGATTCTATATGTACAACATTGAACTAAACCTCTGCACTTCTGATGAACACCCTTAATCCCAACATTAAGGTCAATTTTGTTGTTCCTTTCACCTGAATCTTTTAGGCTATGAAACATTCCAATCACTTGGAATTTGGTTGTAAGTGGTGGTCATTGCTACCCATTTCTCTAAAACACCTATAGTAGAGTATATCCCTGGAGACTCTAGGGTTGTCCAGAATTCTTTTGACAAGGCATTTGTTAATACCTAGGGAAGTCATGGTAGTATCAATGACGATGTAAGTTTCCTTAGCCTCTTCGGTAGGGGCAAATTCCATGCGAGGAAAAGCTATGGTCACTTTGTTCGTTGGGAGCTTGCAGCGCCATGTATGTGGACCAAAGTAAGTGAATCTGTCGTCCTATTTCCATGAGAGAGGGTGTTTCAAAGGCTATACATTATTCACCCTCTCTCCCGACTCATAGTAGTTGTACTTTGACGATGAGATCTAAAAGGAACCCAAGTCTTGTACTCTATAAGAGCACCCTCTATAATGAGTCATTTGATTGCTATTTTAAGTTGTATGTAGTTCTTAGTAAGGTGGCCGTGATTCTAATAAAATTCTTAGTACTTCAATTTGTCCCTACTATTAGTATGGTGAGGTTGTAAGATCCTTGACTCTATACTACTTTCTTAGTATGGTGATAAGACACTCACCAAGCGCAGTAAGAGGAATGAAGTTCTTGATTTCTCAATATCGATTTTTCTTTCTTGTTTACTTTCATCAAGGGTGTCGTTTTGCAATGTTTTTGTTCAAGAGTAATCTCTTCCTCTATTTTTCTGTTTATGGAAGAATATGCATTCTTAGCTAATGCCACCTTTCGAGCCACATCAAACATCCTACTTAATGTTTTAGGCTTTCTCAATTGCAATTCTGTATACAATGCCAAAGAGCAGAATCCACCTACAAAGTATGTTAGCACTGTGTCCTCGCTCAGGCCCTTGATCTCAATGTGGACCCTCATGAATCTCTGAAAATAACATTATAGAGATTTTCCTTCTCAACAATTGACATTAGCATAGTCACCACTTTTCTTAGGTATGACTCTAGCAATACTGAATTTGTCAAGGAACTGTTTCTCCATCATAGCCCTCGAATTGATGGAATTTTCCTTGAGCGATGTAGATCAAGTGAGGGATTTCTCGACTAACGTGCTTAGAAAATTCGTGTACATCATTGCTTTGGCGTCATTAGTAACAAGGTTAATGGTTACTTTGTACCTGTAAATGAGCTCTTGTGGCCTAGCATGACCTGAATAGAGTACAATTAGGGGAAATGTACGAGATGGTTTCGAGGTGACTTCGTTTATCTATCTAGTGAATTGTCCAATCACAATGCTGCGAGTTCTTTATGTGTTTGAACCATAAGTATGTGTCCTCTTTGACTCAAGCATGATAGATATAGTCTACTTGGCGTGAGGATAGGAGGAATGGTGAGATTTCCCCACTTTGCTGTATATGTGGTGTATATGAGGACGCTTGTAGCGGACATAACCCGAACAACCTCCAGTAGCTCAAACATGTTGCCTCTGTGTGTGGGCATTAGTGAAAAGCAAGAAGGCTCTACCTCATGTTGCTTCTCTCTAGTAGCAGCAAATAGAACCAAGGTGGCAAAACTTGACCTATGGCAGGCATTTCCCAATTGAGGTCAACTCATCTGGCCTAAGCCTCATTAGCCTTCTTGACAAGCTCGACCTCCTCCCTCAAATCATTGACATCTTCCTAGGTAAACTCAATTGTTGCTGTACTCCTTTGTATATTCACCCTTTTGCCAAGGTCTTCAACGGTGTTCACTAGTTTCTTTACAATAGGTTGCCTCTGTATAAGGGGCACCAGTTGTTGAGTCTATTTAGACATTTGTATGGACAATGTCACCTTGCAAAGAGTTGGTTGCATTGGCATTTTCACAACGTGATCTTTTGCTTTGGGGCCACCAGAACTGTGGGAGTTTCATGAGAAGCCATAATTTAATGGAATGAAAGAAAGAGATGTTGTTTTGTAGAAAACAATGACAAGAAGAAAAGAAAGTCTTTTCTTGTAGGCGGTAAGGATTAAATTTCACGGCTATCATCAAACCGGTCAAGATTAAATTAAATTGGAAAATAATAAAGCGTTCACCAGGTCATCTCCCAAGGAAGCCCTAATCGTTAAATCAAAATTAAAGAAACCACTGATCTCAATTAAAGTTGAAATGGGGTGAGTTTTTTTTATGTTTAACGAAAGTTCAAAAACAACAAACTAAATGAAATCGAATGCAAACAATAATGAGAAATCGTAATCAGTCCAGGGTTGAGTTCCAGTTTAATCCTTCCTACTTCTTCTAAATATTTTCGAATTGCAAATCTGATCTCTTGATTGAATACAAATTTAGAATTCCAAATTAGATCCGATCACCTACTAACAAATCTGTTAGAATTCAATTAAGCGTTAATAGATTTCCCAGACAATCATGTAATCCATCTACTCATGATCAATCTAGGATCTGTGAAAATCAAGGTAATCCATGAATCCATGAAACATCCAGATTTGAAAACAATTAAACAGTCAATTAATGCAATCCATAAATTCAATTAACAATCGTCAATCAAACTAACTTCAATCTCAAAAATCCAACTAAATGAATAAACATTCAATTTCATAAACTAATGAAAGCAAACCTGAAAATCAGAATACAACCCGAAACTCGAAATCTATGATGTTCCAGATCTCTGAATTGCACTGGAATCATCTTCTCTGGGACTGATTACAAGGATGTTTACGCTACCATCGAGTTAGGTCTTTTCTTTCACGATTTTTTTCAGTTTTTGCTCTGCCTAACCGTGTCTATAGATCCGCCTCCTCTTCTCCCCATTTCTTACTGTTCCAGGGTACCTCTTCACAAGGGCTCTTGGGCTTCACGGATCTTTGCAATTCTAGCCCAAATCTGCTTGCATATTGGGCATTCACAAAGTTGTAACATGAGGCCCATCCCTGAAATAGAATAAAACCACAATTAAAAGCCCAACAATTTAATATCACATGACTAAAGCATAATAATCCAAATCACCCTGATAAACTAAGATAACACATAAAAATCATAAGAATATACTAAACATAGATGGTCTAAAATACATAAATACATATGTTATCAAATCCCCCACATTTAATTTTTGCACTCTTGGGCAAAACAATAAAACCAGAGTCTACTGAACTTTAACACTCAAAGATAATATCTCCTGTTTCCAAAAATTAGTCATGGCAATTTACTTGGCAAAGATGGATCAAACAAGAAAAATTAATATAATTGCCTCATAGGTCGATTCCAAACAAAATTCAAGAAAAATTTGATATTACTTAGTCACATATCAACTTAAGTACATACTAGATCAACAAGAATTTTCTAAGTGTGTGTGTGATCCATTCTCAACTTATCATGTGGCTTTTGTAGGACTAGTCCATGTAAATCAGTATAAAAATATTCAATCGTATTTGAAACTATAATTGCTCCCACAATTACTATTCATTACCTTGATTCAATATACCACTAATTATTCACATAAAAATATAAAATCTTTTTCATGAGGAACTGTGCAATGCCTACTTAACCATAACATCTTTGTTACCCATCTAAAGAGTTCCAATCCAGTGATTCCCAGGCCTCAAGACCTTAGGGCACTAGGCTTTAAGTTGCCCTTCAGGACCAGTCCTCGAGTAACAAAGGTTACGATGCAGACTCATTCCCTCTTTTCTTTTCTTTTCTCTTTCTTTTTTTTTTTTTTTTTTTTTTTGACATAATGAATATATATATATATTCTCTTAGCATACTAAAGAAAGTTAATTTCAAGTAACTGTTCAAAGAAATTATGAATCCCAAAGAAATTTAACAAGGATAGCTTAATTTACACAAAAGTAGTCCACTGAACCAAGCAACTCATCAATCATGGTTGTGCTCAAAAATTTTCAGAAAATTCCAACAATGTAACTAGCACAAAATTTCCAAAGATTAATAAATTCAAACTTTTCAAGAGTTTGTATGCTATTGATCAATTTATATCATAGGCATATACTAAAACAATGTTAATTCAATCCATCATTAAACCAATCCATTGCCAATGAATAGCATTCAAGATCAAATATCCATCATGTTAAAAGCTTCGCAAACCTAGATTGCTTCCACTACAATCTCATAAACAAATAAACAATCAAAACAAAAACGTGATAGATACACTAAAATAAAATAAAATAAAACAAAAATAGCAATAAAGACACCAAAAGAAGTACTAAGCATAACAAGATGTTCCTCCCCTCACACTTAAATTTACCATTGTCCCCAATGTAATCAACAAGGAATTAGTGAATAGATGGTATAGGATTAAATGCGCGGTTGTCGTTAAACCAGCCAAGATGAATTTAAAAACTAGAAAGCGATGTAGTACTCACCAGGTCATCTCCCAAGGAAGCCTTAATCATTATATCAATCTAAAGAACCATTAATCTAAAATAAAGTAGAAAAAAAGGGGGTTTTTATGTTTAACAAAATTTAAAAGCAAATAAACAAGATAAAATAGAATGCAAATCAATAATAAGAAAATGTAATCAGCCTAAGGTTGATGCTCCAATTTAATTCTTCCTCGTTCTTCCTAATATTCTCAACTTACCAATCTGATCCCTTGATTGAATACTAATTTAGAATCCCAAATTAGATCTGATCACCTACTAACAACCTGTTAGAATACAATTAAGTATTAAAAGGTTTCCTAGACAATCGTTTAATCAAACATCTCTTACTTAATCTAAGACCCATGAACATCAAGGTAATCCATGAATCTATAAAAAACCCAGATTTGAAAGCAATTAGATAGAGATAATCATGAAATTTCAGTTAACAATCGCCAATAAAACTAAATGCAATCTCAAAAATTCAACCCAATGAATAATCATTCAATTTCATAAACAACGCAATCAAATCTGAAAATCAAATTAAAACCCGAATTAAATGATGTACTGGAACTCTGAATTGCCCTGGAAGTATCTTCCCTAGACCGATTACAAGGTGTTTAAATTACCGTGATTTTCGAAAATCTCTCCTTCTTCAGATCCGTGTTTTTCTTCTCTAATTTCAAACTTTACGGGCCCGTTTCTCAAATCTGATCTCTCTTCCTTTTATTAATCTGCCTCCCTCCTTTCTTAGGGTTTTCTCCTCTTTTTCTTGGACTTTACGGTCCCCTTTAATTTTAGCCTGAATCTCTTGCATATTGGGCTTTATAAAACTATAACATAAGGTCCGTTCTAACTTCATTTGGACTTGGGCCTGAAATTGAATAAAAATTATAATTAAGAAACCCAACAATTTAATATTAATCTTTTTAAAGCATAATAATCCAAATGACACATAAAGATAGTATCTAATCTAAGAATGGTAGAGAGATGTATTAAATACTAAGTATAGAGAGTCTAAAATGTATAAATCTATGTGTTATCTATAGAGGAAAAGGAAAACAAGAGAAGGGAAAAGGGACAGCCTGGTGGGGTCAAATGTAGGTGGCAAACTGAAGAAGAAGCTCTTCCACCGTGTGCTCCTTGAAACCTTCATAAAAGTACTTGAGCCTCTGTCCATTAACCGTAAAACTCTTGTTAGTGGTCTAACCCGTGATCTCAACTGCACCATAAGGAGAAACATTAGTAATAACAAATGGACCTACCCACCTAGAACACAATTTACAAGGCATCAGCTTGAGCCTTGAATTATAGAGGAGGACTTTCTCACCAATCATGAGCTCCTTCTTCCTGATTAGCTTATCATGGGCAACTTTAGTCCTTTCCTTGTAGATTCTAGAATTTTCATAGGCTCCTAATTTGATTTCCTCGAGCTTTTGAAGTTGAAGTTTCCTATGAGAACTTGCATGGGCGATATCCATGTTACAGTACTTAACTGCCCAGTATGCCTTGTGCTCCAACTCCACTGGTAGATGGCATGCTTTTCCAAACACTATCCTATATGGGGACATGCCAATGGGAGTCTCGAACGCGGTATGGTAGGCCCACAATGCATCATCTAATCTCTTGCTCTAATCTTTGCAGTTTGGTTGGACCGTCCTTTCTAGAATTTGCTTGATCTCCCTGTTGGATACTTCTGTTTGGCCATTGGTCTGTAGGTGGTAAGGTGTGGATACCTTATGCACAACTCCATACTTGTGAAGAAGAGCCTCCATACTCCTGTTACAAAAATGACAATCCTGATCGCTGATGGTAGCCCCTGGGAATTCCAAACCTGCAGAAAATCTGGGTTCTAACAAAATCTACAACCACAGAAGAATCATTAGTCCAGGTGCCTTTACCTCCACCCACTTAGAAACATAATCACATGCTAGAAGAATGTACACAAAACCAAAAGAACACGGAAATGGACCCATAAAATCAATGCCCCAAATGTCAAAGATTTCACAAAATAATAATTGTTGTTGAAGCATTTCATTCTTTCTAGAAATGTTTCCAGTTTGTTGACAACGTGCACAACTTTTACAAAAATCATATGCATCATCATACAAAGTGGGCCAGTATAGTCCAGAATCTAACACTTTCCTAGCAGTCCTTTGAGGAACAAAATGACCACCACGTGCAAGTGTGTGATAGAATCTCAAGACAGAAGAAAACTCATAATCAGGAACACATCATCTAATAATCTGATTACTGCACATGCGCCACAGGTGTGGGTCATCTCAAACATAATATTTAGACTCACTCTTCAGTTTGTTAACTTGGTGCGTAGTAAATTGTGCAGGAACTTCATGGACAACTAGAAAATTAACTATGTCAGCATACCATGGATCCTTACCTCCCAATTGATAAAGCTGCTCATATGAAAAGGTGTCTCTAAGAGGTACTTGATCTAACTCATCAGAATGTTGAATGATCCTGTTCACATGATCTGCCACCAAATTCTCTGCCCTGCTCTTGTCTCTGATCTCAATGTCAAATTCTTGGAGAAGTAGCATCCAGCGTATGAGTCTTGGTTTTGCTTCAGGTTTCTTCAGCAAGAACTTCAAAGTTGCATGATCAGAGTAAACAACCACTTTAGCACCAAGTAAATAAGGGAGGAATTTATCTAAAGCAAACACTACAGCTAAAAACTCCTTTTCTGTAGTGGTGTAGTTAGCCTGAGCAGAATCCAAAGTTCTAGAAGCATATGCTATCACATGAGAGATTTTGTCTACCCTTTGTGACAAAACTGCCCCCAAAGCAAAATTTGAGGCATCACATATCAACTCAAAGGGAAGGTCCCATCTCGGCAGTTGAATGATAGGTGGGGAAGTGAGTCTCCTCTTCAGCTCATCAAACGATGCCTTGCAGGGGTCATCAAAGACAAAATAAGCTTCTTTCTATAATAACCTTGAAAGAGGAAGTGCAATCTTACTAAAATCTTTGATGAATCTCCTATAGAAACCTGCATGACCAAGAAAAGAATGCACATCCCATACACAAGTAGGATAAGGTAAAGAAGCAGTAATATCAACCTTGGCCTTATCAACTTGAATACCATCCTTAGAAATTACACGCCCTAACATAATTCCTTGCTCTACCATGAAATGACACTTCTCAAAATTCAACACCAGATTTTTTTCAATGCACCTCTACAAAACGGCTCCTAAGTTATCTAAACATTCATCAAAGGAGGTCCCATAAATAGTAGAGTCATCCATGAATACTTCCATACAATTTTCTAAGAAATCAGAGAAAATGCTAACCATACATCGCTAGAAAGTGTCTGGAGCATTGCAAAGTCCAAAGGGTATCCTTCTATATGCGAACGTACTAAATGGGCAAGTAAATGTGGTTTTTTCCTAGTCCTTTAGGACTATATGAGTCTAGAAATAACCTGAAAATCCATCCAAGAAACAGAAATGTGATTTACCTACCAGTCGTTCTAGTATCTAATAGATAAATAGGAGGGGAAAATGATCTTTTCTTGTCACTTGGTTTAACTTCCTATAATCAATACAAACTCTCCATCTGTTCTACACTCTAGTAGGGATGAGTTCATTCTTCTCATTTCTAACAACTGTGATGCCCGTATTCTGCGAAACAATCTGTACTGTGCTCACCCACTTACTGTCAAAAATGGGGTAAATAATGCCATCAGAAAGTAGTTTACTTACCTCTGTCTTCACAACATCCAGAATCATGGGGTTAACCTCCTTTGAGCTTGCCTTACCGTTTTAGCTCCATCTTCTAAAAGGATCATGTGCATGCATGTGGAAGGACTGATCCCAGGGATATCTGCTAGTGTCTACCCAATTGCTTTCTTATTATCCTGTAATAAACTAAGCAACTTAGCTTCTTGCTCATGTTGGAGGTTGTTGGCTATGATCATCGGTAATTTATTCCCTTCTTCCAAATAAGCATACTTCATATTGTTTGGTAAAGGTTTAAGCTCTAGTGTAGGTAGTTTTTGAATGGAAGGAACTATCCTAGTGGGCTTTATCTCTGTGATGCCTTCAACTTGTTCACTACAACACTTGTCATCCACAAAATTAACAGAATTTGAATAAGAAACTTCATCATGCTGAGCACATTTCATATAATCCTCAATTTCATAACATGCATGACACTGATCAAATCCAAGGCAGCAGTGAGAACAAGCAATAGTATCATCTAAACCAATAAAATCTGGAAATGCAAAAAGTAAGTCAATACACAAATCTTCAACACAGGAATCCTCAGATGGCAAATCTAGCATGTTTACTTGAAAAACAAAATGCTCCTCTGAGGGATGTTTCATGGCATCTAGTATATTGAAATGAACAACGTCGTCACTAAATTCTATGGTTCAAGTACCATTATACACATTAATTATAGTTTTAGCACTTTTCGAGAAGGGTCTACCCAAAATTAATGGCGCATGTCCATTTACCTTGTCATCTTCCATCTTAAGATATAGAAATCAGCAAGAAAAATGAGGTTTTCACCCTTACCAGAACATGTTCCAAAACTCCTGTGGGATATGTTCTACTCCTATTTGCCAATTAAACCACTACATTTGTAGGTTTTCGCTCTCCAATCTGCAAGGAAGAGTAAATATAGTAAGACATAACAGTGATTGAAGCACCCAAGTCCAACATAGCATTAGTAAATTGGAGTTCTCCTGTTGTGCAGAGTGTGGTAAATGTCCCAAGATCCTCTAACTTGGTGGGCAATGCTGGCTGGATTAGTGCTAACACATTTCTTCCCAAACTATCTTTCTCATTCCCCTTCAACTTCCTCTTGTGGGTGCGTAATTCCTTCAGGAACTTAGCATACATAGGAATCTGCTTGATTGCTTCTAATAAAAGGATGCTCACCTCTACTCTCTTGAATGTATCTATGATCTCTTTTTCTAATTCTGCCTCAACATGTTTCTTGGACTGAGTCACTCTATTTTGAAATGGTAGAGATTTACTGTTGACTCCACAACCTTGTTGTCCTTTGCTTCATGATTTGGTGCTTGGTTTGAAGGGAGTTGCTCGTCATTCCGCGCCAATCTGGTGAAGAATTTACTGGATCTCTTAACTCCTTCCCGCTTCTCAAAGTAATAATACTTACACTGCCTCTTAGGTTGGGTACGGATTGCGAAGGTAGCTGTCCAAAACTTTGGCTTTTTATCTCATTAATGTGGGTGGCAAGTTGATAACATATAGATTTATACATTTTGGACCCTTAATACTTAGTATTTAATATATCTCTCTACAATTCTTATGACTTTTATTTGTTATTTGGATTATTATACTTTAATAAGATTAATATTAAATTGTTGGGTTTTTAATTATATTTTTATTCTATTTCAGGCCCAAATCCAAATGACCTTACCTAGCGGACCTCATGTTATAGTTTTATGAAACCCAATATGCAAGAGAGGTGGCATATATTGAATGGGCCCTTAAAATCCAAGAAAAAGAGGAGAAAACCCTAATAAAAGGAGGAGAGATCAGATCTGAAAAGGTCGACGCAGGCTATGCCCGTTGTTAGGGTGTAAATTAGAAAATCAGAGAAGAGAAGCGGTACTGTTCACAGGTTACTGTTCACGCCGAAATTACTGTTCACTCAATACTGTTCATCGCGATTACGGAGAGAGATTTTCGAGAAATCATGGAGCCATTATAAGATTTTGTAATAGTAGCTTAAACACCCTGTAATTGGTTTAGGGAAAGATGCTTCCAAGGCAATTCATAGTTCAAGAACATCCTTAATCTCCGGTTTTTAATTTGATTGTCATATTTGATTACATTGATTTTAAGATTGAATATTTATTCAATTCAATGAATTTCTGAGATTAAACTTAGTTTTGATTGGCGCTTGTTATAGAATCTATGCGTTTGTTTTCTATTATGATTTATTATTGCTTTCAAATTTGAATTTTTCATGGCTTCATGGATTACCTTGATATTCACGGGTCTTAGATTTAACATGAATTGATGGAATAGG
>JAXGGT010019949.1:0-16454 GCA_035583425.1 Marsdenia floribunda
AATGAAAAACTATCAAGAAATGTAAAATAAGAAGCATAAAAAGACATCAAAAACATGATATATTTTTGTGTTATCAGGAGGTGGAGCTCCCTTGGTCAAGATTGATTCAACCTTGGTCACTCTTCCCTTTGGGCCTTCATGTTGCACGCTAGTTTGGCGGGTTCCTCCACTGGGTTCTTTCCCTTATCTTGGGTCAAGAACATAGAAGGAGGTAGGGTTTCCTTAGCACTTGCATCTCTGCGCCCAATTTGTACATATTGTTTCATGAGTTCACTCTCTTTTTTGAGACATTCTATTCCTACATGAAGCACCGTGTCTCACCCTCTGCTTGGTGGTTAGAGGTGGACCTCTAGGAAGATATCCTCTAGTTTAAATACTTCCATAAGTCTTGGGAAGTGGTGCCTAGTTTGTCCAACGCTGATCTTCTCTAGTAGGAAGTTACCAACACGGGTGAATATTGCCCTGTCCTCCCCTCCAGTTGGGAGGTTCCTTTATTCGTTGGTGGTTTCTTATCCATTCCTGCAGAGTGTTTTGAATACCTTTTGACACCATGATTTACATGACAAGAAGGGAGAGTGAAGTATTACTTAGTTTTTAGAAAAATTGACTAGCAAGCAAGTTAAAACTAGCTTGATGTGGAAACATTCAAAGAAAAATTAGGAAAGGAAAACTATAATGTTTCTCGTTAACAGAACCAACTGATCAAGTAATAATTTCCTAATGCAGATTTGTCTCTAAACTCTCAAGGTAGAAGTGATCTTTGCTACTCTAAACAACTGCAAAAAGCTTTCACAGAGAGGTTGTGTCTATAACATTCAGAGGTGTGGAAGGAGAGAGTTGAAGAAAACAAATCGTAGATTGTCCTTGAGCGTACCTGGGAAGAACTCTCTCTCTCTCTCCGTATTTATACCTGATAAGTGATGCCACTTTTCCCTTTACATGTAAAGTTGCTTATCCTTGTGTAGATGAGGCGAGATCCCCTCCGGTAGGGACATGTGGCATATACCTGTTAGAAAGGACAGTCGCACCGATTGATGGTAACTAGACAATAGCATATCTTTCATGAATTAAATGCACTCACTTACCTACAGCTCATCAATATAATAATAAAATGGGTCCAGATCCCATTCATTTATTATGATACTTAGGAGGTGGGTCCAATAAAAGGGAATGTTTGCCATTAACTTAGTGAGATCCATCCGACCTCGGTAATGACAAATATGAGACACATTCAAGACACTTCCGTCCTTATCGTATTAATGAAAGTAATAACGTAAAATTAATTCCTTCCATGTCAGCTCATAGCCTTTTGCCCTTCAATATATATATATTTAATTTTTCTTCAATATTTCTTTATTGAAGAAAAATTATTTATGGTAATAATATATACTTATTCATTATTCTTTATAAAAGAATATAAAATTAAAGAATATTTTGGTTATTTAAATTAAAAATAGTTCAATATTACATTAAAATTTGTCCAATGACGGATAAAAAAGAAATTAATTTTTATGGGTTATTTTTTTATTTTTATTTTTTTTGGGTAAATTTATGAGTTGTTCTTAATATATCAAGGCCCAAAACAACATTTGGATTTTGTGAATTCTAAATAAAAAAATCCTGATCATATATATATATTAACAAATGTTCATATATTTGAATTTCTTTTTTTTTTTAATTTTAAAACATTTTGTAATTAAAAGTCAGGAGCTTTTAGAAATGATAAGAGACACTTTTATTAACTATGTCAGACCTTCTTTCACGTAATAACTAGTTTAATTGTTTAAATGTTCAAACATGGTCTTTAAGGCAATTTAATTCTGATAGCTAGTTTCAGAAAAAATAAATAAATGTATAGTTGTTTAGGAGTAGCAATATTTAATTCGATAGCTAACGTAACATAAAATCGATACCAAATTAGTGGACTATGATTGAGAATAGACAAGTTCGTATCAGAATGGGATACCAAATTAGTGGACTATGATTGAGAATAGACAAGTTCGTATCAGAATGGGTTGAATAGTTTAATGATAATGGTGTTTGAATTGTAAACGAATAAAATCTGCGTAATCCGTTTAAATAAAAATTAATTTTTTTATTTTAATTTTAATTTTTTAATTATATATTTTAATTTTTTATTCAATCACCTAATAATTTATATTATTTTTAAATTTTAATATTTTATATATAATTAAATTAAATAATATTAATATTTTAAAAAAATTAAATAAGTAATGAAGTTAATGGATTACTCTCATGTAATGATGTTGGTGGGTTAGCGAGTTTTGAATTATATACGTGTCATAATAAGTTGGCTGGTTGATTCAATTAATTTTTCTTGTCATGTTCGGATTAACTTTTTTCGTGTCGCTTCAAGTTCGCATTGAGTTCAAATTGACAAGTTAAGTATACTTATTTTAACTCAACTTGATTTGATTACTTGAACCTGACATAATTTTCTCCCCTAATTTTTACCTTTTTAAACTATTTTTTGGATAAATTAGTAAAATTTTAGTGAAAAATCTCCTAAGACATCCTCTAGAATGTTATTTAACACATTAATAAAAATAAAAATCAAGAAAACTACTAATGTTATCTTTGACTAACTCAATATTTATAAAAATTATAATTACATGAAAAAAACTATTAAAATATTTTTAATTATTTTGATTAATGAAAAATATATTTTGGATGTTATTATAAACTTTTCAGTCCTATTAAAATTTATTTTTAAAAATTTATAAATATAGACTTAAAAAAAAAAAATAATGAGGTTCACTAAGTTGACAAGTATTTTATTTTTACTCTTGTCTTACATAACAAAATATCTATACATGGGTATATAAATACATAGCAAAATATATCAACAACTTAACATATATATATATACATATATATATATATATATATTACAGAAGAAGGAAAACAAAACAATTTATAGAATTGTTCGTTTGTTTTTATTACATATATAATCACTTGATTCATTATATATATCCCTAAGAGGCGATATTCTAGACGATCACCCTCGCGAATTTAACCTTGAATTTTTGCTGATCCACAAAAGCCAAACGTCTAAGCGGCCTGGGTTCGGTGGCTCCAATATTTCCACAGATAAAGTTGCAGAGAACGCCCGGTGTACAGAAACTTGAACTTGGGCAGAACGTGAGCTGGTATGCATCGTCTCCATCCCTCTGAATCTTGAACCAGCTGCTCACCGTTTCGGGCCGTGGGTTTCCTTCAACTCCTCCAGTGGTGATTAAGAACCGAGGCGAAGATGATCGGGGACCATTGAGCATCCAAACATTGGATTCTGGACAGTTTTCGGGTGTGGAGGTGAACTTGATGTTTAGATCAGTGTTCAATCGGATGACACTGTCGTTAGCGTTTATAGGTGAAAACACTACCGGGTGGCCAGTGCCTCCTTCCACGGGGCTTAAGGTTATTTGAATGGGACATCTGGCGCCTCTATCATTTGTTGCGGATACCGCACCGCCGTATCCGCTTTCTGCTGGGAAAATATAGTAGTTGACGCCGCGTCGAAGCTCCTGACGGTTGGTGTCGAGCACGGCAGAAGGTGCAGTTTGTGCTGAAGAAAGAAAGAAGTTTGCTGAAAATGTGAAAAGAAGGAAATTGGAGAGGAATAGTAGAGTTGGTGTCTTCATGTTTGAAGGTTAATTGCACCGAAGATAGACATTTGTGTGGTATTTATAGATTAGTAATAACAAGAAAAGAAATGCACGCACGAAAGCTATTTAGAAAATTCAAGGTAGTTTATAAACTAACAAGCTTTTTGCAAAATATAATAATGGTCACCAATTGCTGCCAACCCCTTATACACGAATGGTCAAAATTGAAGAATATTCATAAACTTGTTTAATTGAATACGCAATTTTCATAACTCTTTCTCCATTATATATATATATAAATATATTGTACTTTTGTGCGGCCACCTTTGTGAAAAATAGGGAAAAAAAAGTTTTCTAACTCTGATTTACTTTCTTTTTCTTTTTTTGATAAATGAATTTCATTGATCAAAACTTTACTCATTCTGCCATAAGTTCTCAGGAATAAGAGAAAAAGCAATTGAGCCACAAAAATCTGAGTTAGTAGCCCATTTGGCTAACTTATGGACAGCTGTATTACATAAGCGTGGGCAAAGTTCAAAAACCAAAAACATTTTCAGGATACAAGAGATTTCCCAAATTCAACACTCCCTTTAGCCTTCCAATCTGTTGTTGGAATATTTTCAAAATATTAGCAATTATGTTGTGCTTTGATGAACCTGGACAGAGATAGAAGAGTTTTAATATGTAAAGACACTTCTATTGAAAATATAAAAAAGATATAATTAAATATTACTAATAGAGTATTTTGATTATCTGATAGATACCAAAGCCATTTTAAAGTTAATAAATATTCTAGATGTTGATTACTGCAGGATTATTGTCTAGAATAAAGATTTTATGATTATCAAAAAAATATGAAAAGAGTTCTTAACAACATCAAACACATACGATATTTTCTTCATTGTATCCTAAAGGCAAACCGTATAGGACAAATATTGTCTTTAGGAAAGTTGCTTTGATACGTGCCTTGAAGTTCTTTCTCTGTTTCAACTGCCTTTTTATTTCTAGCTTTTCTAACAATCTAAAGGCAATATTTAGAAAATATAAACAGTAATGACAACAACATTGAAGGAACTTGTTGCATCTATTGTGAAATTAGAATGATTTGATGGTGGCAGTTTTATCATATGGCAAAAAGGGGTACATTTTGTTGGCATCTCTGCAAGTAATTTATGTTCTCAACACATCAAGGATTGATGAGAAGGATAATGAAACTCTTGAAGAAATTAGAAGAAGACAGAAATGGAACATAGATTATGAAATTTGCAGTGGTCATATTTTGAATGCGCGATACCTTATTTGATATTTATCCTAATATATCAATTGCTAAGGAACTTTGGAAGAATATGGAGAACAAGTATATGCTAGAAGATGCAACCAGTAAGAAATTTCTCATCTCTCATTTTAATAGTTACAGAATGAACGAAACTAAGTCAGTAATGGAACAATTTCACGAAATTGAGAGAATTCTGAATAATTTCATTCAACATAAAATACTTATGGATGAATCAATTAATGTGTCTAATATTATCAATAAATTACCCCCTTCCTGGAAAGATTTCAAAAGAAATTTGAAACACAAAAAGGAGGAGTCCAATGATCAAGCCTTAAAAGTCTTGGTAATTGAAGAAAGGCAGACAAATTCAGTGTCAAAGAAAAGGCCTTCTCAAAATAACAATGCCAAAAATTTAAGGAAAAGAAAAAGGGAAGTTGTTATTTTTGTTGAAAGCAAGGACACTACAAGGCAAATTGTGATCATTATAAGAAGAAGAAAGACAATGTAAAGAAAGACAGTGGCAAAACTACAAACCTCTCCTCAAATGCCAAGATTGAGAAGTTGATTGGCATGATTTCTGAAGTAAATCCTCTTGAAGATGACATGGCTTGGGGAATGGATTCTGGTGTTGCTTGCCATGTGTGCAAAGATAAAGCCAAGTTCAAGATAATGAAACAAGCAGCCCTAGTTTTGGGAATTGGAGACATGGAACTCGAATTTACTTCTAGGAAAATGTTAACTTTAACAAATGAATTTTATGTTTCAGAAGTTTGAAAAAATTTAGTTTCTTATAGTGTTTTGAACAAATTTGGTTTTTAAACTAGTTTTTGAGGCTGATAAATTTGTATTATCAAAAGTGGGAATATATGTTGGTAAGGGTTATTATTGTAATAGTATGTTCAAATTAAATATCAATAATAATATTACTAATTCTGTTTATATTGTTGAGTCTTCTAATTTGTGGCATAATAGGCTTGGACATGTGAATTTTAAAAGAATTATGAATATAGTTAATCTTAATTTAATTCCATATGTTGATAAAATTCATGAAAAAATGCATTACATGTATGTTAATAAAAATAACAAGAAAATCTTTTCCTAAAATTGAAAAGTCATCAAATTTATTAGAATTAATTCACAGTGATATTTGTGATTTGCATAGCACTCCTACCTTAGGTGGGACGAAATGTTTTATTACTTTTATAGATGATTACAGTAGATTTTGTCATGTTTATCTGATGTGCTCCAAAGTTGAGGCTTTAGATAAATTTAAAATTTATAAAAGTGAAAAAAAGTTACACTGTGAAAAATTTATAAAATGTTTAATCCTTTACTATAATAAATGTAGATAGAGGAGGGAAATATTATAATATATCCTTTATTTTTTGAGACAAATGAATAAAATATGAAACTACAGCACCATATACACCACAACAGAATGGTGTAGCTGCTGAACGTAAAAGTCGTGTATTAATGGAAATGTTTAATTCTATGATGTCTAATTCTGGTTTAAGTCAAGGCTTCTGGGGTGAAGCTTTACTTACAACTTTTCATATTTTAAATAGAGTTCCTAATAGGAGAAATAAGACCCCTTATGAATTTTGGAATAAAAGGGAACTGAACCTAAACTATTTAATAGTTTGGGGATGTCGGGCAGTGGTTAAAGTACCAGAACCCAAAAGGAAGAAATTGGGTGAAAGAGGAATTAAATGTATCTCCTTAGGCTATCCACAAAATAGCAAAGCATATAAATCCAGGGTAATAGAACAAAATGACTTGATACTTGTGAATAAGGTAATTGAGTCAGGTGACGCAATATTTGAAGATAATATTTTTAAAACTATGCCACAAATTATAGATAAAGGTAAAATTTCAGACCAAGAAATTCAAAATTTAAATAAAGATAAAGATGTTGAGGATATAAATAAGGAAGAATCAATAAATCTTTGAAGAAGTAAATGAGCCATAAAGGTAAAAGACTGTGACTTCTTTATGTTTCTTGTAGAAGGGACAAGAAATTGGTTAGTAATCAAATAACATATTGTTATAATATTAATGGTGATCCTCAAATATTTGAGGAAGCTATGAAATAACAAAATGTAGCTTTCTGGAAAGAAGCAATTAATCAAGAAATTGATTCAATTATGGAAACTCAAAACTTGGAAATTGGTTGATCTTCCACCAGGATCTAAACCAATAGATTGCAAGTGGATATTTAAAAAGAAAATGAAAGTTGATGGAACTATAGATAAATTTAAAGTTCGATTAGAAGTAAAAAGTTTTAGACAAAAGCAAGGTATTGATTATTTTGATACATATTCTCCTGTGGCAAGAATTGCAACTATTAGAGTTTTAATAGCTTTAGCTTATATCCATAACTTGGTAATTCACCAAATGGATGTGAAAACAACATTCATAAATGGAGAATTAGAAGAAGTTTATACGAAACAACCTCAAGGGTTTATACTTCCTGGACAAGAAAAGAAATTATGTAAACTTGTGAAATCTTTATATGGCCTAAAGCAGGCACCAGAGCAATGGCATAAAAAATTTGACCAAATAGTGCCCGCTAATGGTTTCAAAATTAATCAATCTGACAAATGTGTGTATTGCAAGTTTAATGATGGTCACGGAGTTATTATATGCCTATATGTTGATGATATGTTTATTTTTTGTACTGATTTAGAACAAGTCAAAAATATCAAGAATTTTTGTCTAGCAAAGTTGCTATGAAAGACATGAATGAGGCAGATATTATACATGGAATAAGAATTTTAAGAGATGAGAATGGCATAATCCTAACTCGATCTCATTATATTGAGAAAGATCTTGAAGAAATTCAATCACGATTATTGTATTCCTGTCTCAACTCCATTTGATCCAAGTATTAAATTAACAAAGAACAAAGGGAGACCAATAACACAATTGGAATATGCCAAAGTAATTGGTTGTTCAACGTATGCCTTGACATGTACAAAACCAGACATAGCGTATGTTCTTGGAAAGTTAAGCAAATACACAAGTAATCGAAGTAATGCACACTAGCATGTTGTTAAAAGGATATGTCACGCCCCGAAACCGGAACATGGCACGATCGTACCCTCAAGGTTTCCCTCAAGAGTACAAGGTCTCTATTTGAACTCAAAACATAAATAATAATCCCAAAGTATAGATAAACAAAAGGAATTAAGTCTTTAATATAAGGTAAATAATCTCCAATTTAAAACCTCAACATCTAGTAAATAAGTCTCAAGAGAAATTCTAAAGAAAATACTACAATCTCCCAAAAATTAAAAACAAAGTTAGGGGTACCACTCCAAGCTTATTAAACTAACAAATTCAAAACATTAAATATCCAATCCAAAAGCAAATAAACGACTAAGAATCCAAAACGAAAAACGAGAGTCAAACTTCATCTACTCTCTCATTCCTCATCACTAAAATCTGCAAAAGAAAGGATAAAAAGAGGGAAAGGAATGAGCTAGAAGCCCAGTGAATAAACAGAATATCCAGATTCCTTGTTTTCCAAAACATTCAAAAAATATCAGAAAATTAGTAACGGAAAAGGATGATTTCAAAATATCAACCAACAAATCAAAGTAAACTTCCCTTAACAAACTTAACAAACAAACAAAATATCACAATTGTCAATTTTAAATTCTTTTAAGGCCGACTTAAGCAAGTATAGACACTCGTTGGTTTTACCGAATTCAGGCTAACTATACTCCCGTTAGGACAGCAAGAACTTATCAAAGTGTAAGCTTTTTCACCATGCTCGGTAAGTTAAGAAACTTACAAATGTGGAACATGTTCCTCCAACTAATTCTTAAACAGACTTGAGCCAAAAACTTATTTTATTTAGGGAAGATTTTAAATAAATATAACAAAAATTTCCAAGAAACAAAAAGAAATAAAAATTAAAATTAAAGATTTTCAACAAAATAATTCTTGAAACAAATAATAAGAAAAGTAAAATCTTCAATAAAATCTTAACATTAAAAGAAAATAAATTAAAAAGAAACAGAAACGAAATATATATTTATACACACTACTGCTCGCGGGTGAAAGGCTCTATTGGATAGATCTGTTTCCAATTTATTACTAAAAATTCAATTTATCACTGTTATCGATGAAAAGAACCAGAATTTGGAATGAATTTTTGAGAAAGAACAAAAAAAAAAAAAAAACAAGCAATTGAAATCCATATATACATACTGAAAATACGTATATATAAATATATATATGTGAGGAAATAAACAAAAATAATAAAGAAAGAATATGTCAGTGCATATATATACGCACATATATATACGGAATATATACGCAAGAAAGATTTTTTTTTTTTTTTTTTTGTTCAAAGAAATCCTAGAAAGGATAATTTTAATTCGAACGAATCAAAATAATAAAATTTAAGAAAAGTTAATAATTTCGTTTAGAATATTGAATCCAGATTGAACGGAAATTTATTAAGAAAATTGAATATTCCATTTACTCACCTCTGAAATTCTCAATTCAAGAATCTAAAATCTCTACTCAATCACCAAGTTTCAACCTAGGCATTATAAAATAGGCTTAGGCTCTATCTACAAATGTAAAATATCAATTCAAGCCTATAGAGACTGAGGAATTCACTTACCTTGCTAAAGATCGTCTATTAAGTTCTCTCTAATTGTTCTTGATGATTGGCCGCCACCTAGAAAAAGATGTAGCGTAAGCCCTCTTTGAATTTTCAGAAACCCCGACAACAACATAACTAAACCCTAATTAATATACGTTAATTATAAGACATTAGAAAGTAATATCTGCACTTAAAAAAAATGTGACTTTCCAAATTTGCCCTAACTAAAGGGTTGGGTCTTACATTCTACCCTCCTTAAAAAAAGTTTTGTACTCGAAACTTAGAATATTATCATTCCTTAAGAAATAAAGTATCAATTCAAACTTAAGCTACATTCAAACGCAAAGCACACAGGCTTCCATTGCGCACTCTAAAATAATATCATAATTTATAGGTCCAATAAAATTTTGACACTTATCAACAATATACCACCATACTGATAATTGAATACTTGTCAATAGTCTACTACCTTACTGAAATACAAAATCATCACTTAAGCATTCTAAGGATTTGCAACCTTTTGCTTTGATACCACTAAATACCACGCCCCGAAATCGGGATATAGCATGACCGTACCCTCAAGGTTTCCCTCAAGAGCACAAGGTCTCTATTTGAACTCAAAACATAAATAATAATCCCAAAGTATAGATAAACAAAAGGAATTAAGTCTTTAATATAAGGTAAATAATCTCCAATTTAAAACCTCAACATCTAGTAAATAAGTCTCAAGAGAAATTCTAAAGAAAATACTACAATCTCCCAAAAATTAAAAACAAAGTTAGGGGTACCACTCCAAGCTTATTAAACTAACAAAGTCAAAACATTAAATATCCAATCCAAAAGCAAATAAATGACTAAGAATCAAAAACGAAAGACGAGAATCAAGCTTCATCTACTCTCTCATTCCTCATCACTAGAATATTCAAAAGAAGGGATAAAAAGAGGGAAATGAATGAGCTAGAAGCCTAGTGAATAAACAGAATATCCAGATTCTTTGTTTTCCAAAACATTCAAAAAATATCAGAAAACTAGTAATGGAAAAGGATGATTTCAAAATATCAAAAAGACATTATTTCAAAATATCAACCAACAAATTAAAGTAGACTTTCCTTAACAAACTTAACAAACAAAAAAAATATCGCAATGTCAATTTCAAATTCTTTTAAGGTAGGCTCAAGCAAGTATAGGCACTTGTTGGTTTTACCAAATATCAGAAACCCCAATAACGATATAACTAAACCCTAATTAATATACGTTAATTATAAGACATTAAAATGTACTATCTATCACTTAAAAAAAATGTGACTTTTCAAATTTTCCCTTACTAAGGGGCTGGTTCTTACATGATACTAAAATATCTCAAGAAAACCAAATGCTATGGAATTAAATATAGTGGTTATCCTTTATTATTAGAAGGATATTCTAATGCAAGATGGATTACAAGTCATGAAGATTATGCAAGTACCAGTGGTTCGATCTTTATGCTTGGAGGTGGAGCTATTTATTAGGGTTCCAAGAAACAAACTTGCATTATAGCTAGATTCGACTATGGCAGCTGAATTTATAGCTCTAGCTTTAGCAAGTAAAGAAGTTGAACGGTTACATGACTTATTTTATGAAATTTCGTTGTGGCCTAAATAGATAGCGCCAATTTTTATACAATGTGATAGTGAAGCAACACTATCAAGAGCCTGCAATCAAGTTTACAATGAAAAATCATGACACATTGGACATAGACATAGTTATGTTAGAGATTTAATCTGTGATGGTGTAATAACAATAGATTACATGCATTCAAGCAATAATTTAGCTGATTCATTTACTAAAGCCTTGACAAGGGAGGTAGTAAATAAAACATCAAAAAGGATGGGTTTAAAGCCTATTATGACAAATTACCAGTAACAGAACTCTTCTTGACGCTAGATTAGTCTCAAGTTCAAAGAGTAGAGTATGTCATTAGTGTGATTGCAAGCATTAAACTAATATTTTATTCAATCCCAAGGTTAATTAATGCTTGGTAACTGTATTGAAAGGAGGTTGAAATTTAAATGCTTAATGAATCTATAGGACAACTTGTCTGAAAGATAAAATTTTGTCAAAGTACCACAAATGCGGAGGTACTTGAGATAGATTCACCTACATGAGTGTGAAGCTTAGTCGCTTCAAGAATTCAAAGGCTTTAGTCCATACACTCATGAATGATATGGACACAAGACTAAAATGTGTTATTTATTAGAGTAGGGTTTTTATGTGTAGTTGTATCTACAATTTATCAATAAAGATGATTTGGTTCAACGTTTATACTACCATATTATTTAGATATATTGTATAGATCTTTCACTAAGTAAATGTTCAAATCGCAAGATACCTTTATCACTACAAGAAAATAGTCGATTTCCGGCCGACCATTCAGTGGTAAATCGGTCGCCATTATATCAACAACGACCGAACAACAACCGAATCCATCGGTCGTAAATATTTTGTGGGAAAACTTGTAAAATAACGACCAAAATTTGGTAGCTAATCGGTAGTTATATCAGTTCGTAAATTAAAAATATTTATCTTAAATCGGTCGTAATTCGGTCGTAAATTGGTGGTAGATCGGTGGTAGATCGATGGTAGATCAGTGGTAGATCGGTGATAGATCAGTGGTATATCGGTGGAAAATTGGTAGTAAATCGGTCGTAAATCGATTGTAAATCAGTCGTAGATTGGTAGTAAATAGGCCATAGATCGGTTGAAATCGGTGGTAAATTGGTCGTAAATTACATTAAATAATTTGAATTTAAATTATTTATAAATAATATTAAATCAATTCAAAAAATTTTAGAATCATTAAATTATCAAAATGTAACATATATATTACATAAATTTTTAAAGTACAAATTTTGATAATCATATTAATATTTAAGTTTATCTACTCTGAATTCGAGGTCTCCGAATAAAACAAATTAAACAAAAAATAATATGTTAGTCTACTCCAAATTCGAGGTCTCCGAATAAAACAAATAAAACAAAAACTAATATGTTAGTCTACTCCAAATTCGAGGTCTCCGAATAAAAAAAATAAAATAAACAATAAGTTAATCTAGTTTGAATCTGAGATATGACCCTGGGATGTCGGTCTCATACTCCAACATTGCATTTGCTCCAACGATTGAAGAATTTTCTCTTGGCCGAGCTTAAGATCTCGAATTTCTGTGTCCTTACAAGCTGCTAGTTGTGCCATTTGTTGTGCCAGTTGTTGTGTCACTTGTTCTGTCACATTTTGTTTCAAGTCAGCAATCTCCTTCTTCAATGTCTCAATTGTTTCCGATTTTGCTTGAGATGCTTGTGAGGATGAGGAAGTTCCCGCAATAACTTTAAGACGTTTGCTCTCAGATCCAAGTCCATAAACGTGGCCTTTTTTCAGGCCTCCTGCTGCCTTCATGAATACGGTCTTCTCATCTATATTGCAGGACGAACTCGATGAAATTTGTGACTACTGTTGATGTTGCTGCAAAATTACATCAAATTTCTCCTGAAAAGTAAAACACAAAACTAAAGTTAAAACAAATAAAACAAACAATAAGATAACTAGTCAACTGATAAACAAGTTGCAATGTATTTAATAATCACGCATTTTATGATTTGTCTAATTTCACTTACACGGGTTTTTTTTTGCCTTTTGGTCGATGAATTGACCTTTAGTTGGTCTTTCTTTATGCACAGTGTGGAGAGAATCTCATAACTCATGGTATTCGTAACTGTCTCCTTTTTTGTTGTCTCTGCCAAAAAAGATCATGATAATTTATATATTACCATTCTAACTTAAACATAAACATAAACATAACAAATAAATAAATAAAACATTTACCATTCTAAACCCATGCTCGGGAAAAGAAACAGATTCTCCGGTATGTTTCCCAACACCCTCTCCACCATTACAACCAATCCTATTCAAGGACATTTGCTTACACTTTTTGACATACTCTTCCTTTCCCCCATTCTTCTTGTAACTCTTTAAATATATGATCTGACATCCAAACTAGTTTTTTATTCGCTCTTCGAACTCGAAATAATATATCTTTTAGTCTCTCACGACAACGACCCTCCCAAGCCTTTTTTATAACTGCTGCATGTGATAGATCCCACCTATGTCGATTCTGTGTAAAAATAATAATAATAATAATAATGATGTTAGAATTATTATTTAATAACATAACATATTAAAATTTATAACATCACAAGATTCACTTACTTTAAACTCGAACCACCACATTTCCTTAACCTATGGTGGAACCTTTTTCCATGATGTATAAGCACCGCAAAATGTTGCGTGAAAGATAGCCTTAATAGTAGCTGCAACTTTAGATTGATTTGTGAAGCTGCATACGAGATCAAGAAAAGTATGGAAAATAAGAAAAAACATATATGCACACATATAACAGGCATGTTATATTCACTGAGATTTAAAACATGTTAAAGATGGTTCATTTATATCTAAGCATACTCTTAAAATACAAATTAACTTCATTAGTTTGGCTTTAATTGCTTCAATACAAACCAAATACTGCACAAATACCCAAATCATTTTTTTCCTTCTTAAATAATTAGCCATATCTAACAACCCTCATTAGTCACAAGCATGATAATTAGTTCATGTAGTCAGTAAACAAGAATGTCCTCCAAAAGAAACAAGGCTTATAAGGACTGAAGATACTCCATATTTAGGCCTCCAAAGCAAATAAGTATCATGAATTTGATAATTCCCCATGACATTAAAATGTGAAGTCACGATTCTCTAAATGTAATAACATCAAATAATGCACTTCACAAACATTGTCCAAAAACTAGTATAGATTCACTAAATTGTCTTAATTCAATAGGTTTTTATCCAATTAGTATCTAAATTCACTTTTTTTTATGTTAATAAAATTTCCTTGGAGAAATTATCCAAGAGTTTACCTACTTTTAGGCTTAGTTTTACCCCACAAGAAAACAACTTTATATTGAGTACTACTCATGGTATTAAGAATATTAGTAATGTGTTCTCTGTAGAATAATCAAATGGAAATAAATAATAATAATGGACCACAAGGAATTGGGTAAAATACCAAGAAGACAAATCTCAAAGAAGACAAATCCTCTTTTAAGTTAGATACTAGTATTGAGGAGATACGTGTAGCATAGTTGCACACCCTCTGCTTTTCTACAAAATGTTACCTTTGCTGTTTAAAAAAAAAAAAGTATTATCATCATCAAATTACAAGTAGGCACTTGGTATAGGATTATATATATATGTAGATCATTCTGTATTTGATGCTGAGCCCAATAATTAGTAAAAACATAAAATAAGCAAATAAGTTCCAGGATAATATGCAGTAGCACAAGAAGAAGAATCAGCAACAAAATAACTAGATAAGTAGTAGAATGAGCAACAAAATAACTAGATACAAAGCAGAATTAGCAAACAAAATAACCAGATAAACAGAAATTTGAATAAGAAGCAAAATCAGTAGCAGAAACATAATAAAATAAGCACTTAAGTTCGAGCATAATATGCAACAGCACAAGAACCAGAATCAGCAAAAAAAAAAAAAACAAAATCAGCAAGCAAAATAACCAGATAAGCAGACAGCTGAATAAGAAGCAAAATCAGTAGCAAAAACATAATAAAATAAGCACTTAAGTTCCAACATAATATGCAGCAGCACAAGAACCAGAATCAGCAAAAAAAAAAAAAGTAAAGTGAGCAAACAAAATAACCAGATAACCAGACAGCTAAATAAGAAGCAAAATCAGTAGCAAAAACATAATAAAATAAGCACATTAGTTCCAGCATAATATGCAGCAGCGCAAGAAGCAGAATCAGCAGCAAAATAACCAAATAAGTAGCCTAATAAGCAACAAAATAAGTAGATAAAAAGCAGAATCAGCAAACAAAATAACTAGATAAGTAGACAGTGAATAAGAAGCACAATAAGCAGCACACATAAGAAAATATGAATGCAGTTCTAATAAACCGAAATGTAACAGTGACTTTTTTCAATTTTCACTGTCCAGGATACCCATTTTTCTGACAAATACTTACTTGGATTGTCTCTCTTTTCACCATCTTTAGCAAATGAAGAGTCAAAAATATTGTCAAAAGAATAGCAACACTTGCTGAATTGAAGCGAAAGATCAATCCAATCAAGCACATAATTATTTCGAACAAAAGAAAATGAAACATAATAATTAATGATCAAAAGAAAAAGGACATTTATTAACGTCCACCACAACTAATAAGTTAATCCACCATCTCTTATTACTTACGTTTCACCATATAACTCAAGTAACATCCTCGAGTCATGAGCCTCCATAGTATTGTCTCGATTAAGTGAAGGAGAATTACCATGTGAGGATGAAGGAGTATGATTTGCGTTTGAAGAACCCGACATAGCTAAAACGAAGAAATAATATAAGAAATTGAGTTTTCTTCAAAACAAAGTAGTACATAAAGAAATTGAAACAAATAATGTAAGTAATAGTATCTTACCTTTGAGAATGATAAGGTAGTAGGAATAACTTCAGGGGAGACAGATCCAAGAAAATCTAGCAACTATTACAAGACAGAGAACCTGAGATAAATTAAAGCTTTCTAGTTAAAACATTTTAAACAAAATAATGAAAATTATAATCTAATTCACAAATCAAAGAATTGTAGTATAAGGTTTAAAAACAAAACATGACTTCATTAAAATTGCATTAAATACTCAAAGTTCAAAATTGCATCGAAACATGACTTTATCAACCAAAACAAAATTCATGAGTTGTTATACATCACAGTCATCCGACACTTCAAATTCGATATCGGTCTCTGCATTGCTTTCATTTGTGGACTCCCATTCATCCTCATCTTCCACAATGAATTCTGTCGTTGTGGTAGTTTGTGTGTCCACCAAATCTACAA
>JAXGGT010019960.1:0-16452 GCA_035583425.1 Marsdenia floribunda
TAATTACATAATAATTAAATATATAATATATATATATATATATATATATATATATATATAATTATTAGTATTTGTGTATGTGATCATGAAAAGAGTCCTTTCTTGCTGTAAATAAATCTAAGAGTAACTAAATAAGGACAATTGTTAAGTAACTTTCTAAGTCTTGTCTTAGCTAAGCGAAAGAAATTGGAAAAATTTAACTGAATTGTTTCAACTACTTATTTTACACCTAACCATTATATGACCTAATTCACAAAAAAAAAAAAAAAAACCATTATATGACCAAAGTTACGCAAAAACAAATAAATATATATATAGAGGGAGAGAGGCTTCGCAACCAAGAGAGAAGCATTATGGAGCTAGAGCTGTCAATTGACCGAAAAATGGTTATTGTAATTATGTTGGCTAGGTTTCCCACTCATCTGTACTAGCTGCCCTATGAGCAGTGTAAGTATAACTTAATGAATGATTACTATATTCCTAAAATAAATAAATAAATAAATAAATGTAAATTTTACTAAATGAATTAAGTTATTTGCGCATGTTACAGAAATTTATGCTTTATAATAATATATAGAAAAGTATATATATATTAAAATACTTTATACCGAATATTACAAGATTTATAAAATTTTGTAGGGACAATCATATTTTTTAAACACATTACAATATAAGTGTTATATACATATATATATACACACATTTAGAAAGAAATTCTTATTTTTTATTTAATTATATAGCTTATTATATAATCCAAAAATATAAATATTTTAATAATTAACTAAAAAAAAAATTCTATATAAAAAGATATCTGAAAAATAAATTAAAGAATCAAATTATTCAAAAAAAATATGCATTTTAAATTTAAAAAAAATATATAATGATAAATACAAGAAAAAGAGGAATAAAAAAAGTCTCTAAGATATGGACTATTAAAAAATAAAATACAAATCTTTAAAATAAAAATTCCTCAATTTTCTTTCAAATTAATCCCAAAAGAAAGAAGGGGAAAAAATGATTTTTTTTTTTTTTTTTTTTGATAAAAAAGACAAAAATAATAAAATCAATAAATTCACGAATTAAAAAACTGGGAAAAAAATTTTTCTTATGCTAATTATTCTATTTATTGTTCAAAAATAAATTAAAGGCAAAGGGTGAAAAACAAGACTATGAAAATAATGATTAAAACTAAAAAATATATAATAAATAAAAAAAAAAAGGAAAACTAAGACTTACCTCTAATTACAATATAGCTATTAGAACAAAAAAAGCTTATTAAAAAAAAATGTTTGTAATCTTATACATAATAGATATATGTATATTTGAGGAAAAAAAAAACCCTTATAATTTTGTGACATTATTTGTATATATTTTAAAATAAATACTCATTTTATGATTTTTTCTTTTTTAAAAATACACAACATATTATTATTTTATAAAAATAATAAATAAATATATAAAAAAGCATTATCTCAATTTATTGTTAGAACTATTCTATTCTCTAAAGATAATTATCGAATATATTTAGATAAATTTTTACATTGTTTAAAATTATTAAATATTAATAAATTTCTAATAATATATGAAATGAATAAATTTCTAATTTCAGTATTTTCACTCCAATAAATTCAAATAAATTCAACAATCTAATGGAGTAATTATACATTTAGCAATACTTTCATAATAACAAGAAACTAAAATCATCCACGTAAAAATAAATTAAAAAGTCATTAGTATTTTAATATAGTTACAAATAATATAAAATAAGTAATGTCATATCAAACTGCACACTATGCAGGGGCTGTAGCTGAAGGAGGAGGTGGAGGCGGAGGATTCAATCCACTACTGGGAGATGGATGATGGTCTGGTGGTGGATTGAAACTAGCGTCGTGAGCACCCTCATCATCCTCCTCATCATCTAAAGCCAATATGGATAAATCAGTGTGGAAGGATGGTGGTAGACCCATTCCTAATTTTGTAGACACCATGCCCAAATAAGAAAAAATGGCATCATCTCTCTTTTTATATGCCGTCTCCAACTGCTTCTTGATGTTGCTCTTCAACTTTTAAGTTGAAACTTTCATGATTTGTTCAAATTGTTCTTGCATCTGTTTCCAAAATCTTCAAACGATTGAGGTGTCCCACTGGCAGATGAAATAGTAGTCTGGCATCGACTGATAGCAGATCTTTTCGATCCTAGGCCAAACACTCGACCCTTTTTCATGCCTCGAGCGCTTCCATAAATATTTCCTTCTCTTTCAGAAGAGAAGAACTACTAATGGAGCTTGTAGAATCCACTTGCGTGTAATGCTGTTAGATCTGCTCCACATCATCCTATATTCATAATTGAAAGTAATTATTCTTATGAATTTATAAAACGTGACAATAAAAAATGAAAAATAATATCATTACCAAAACTTTATGACTTTGATCGCTAACAAATTCGCCCTTTTTAGGCTCCTCTTGAAACATATGGAGTTGTTTGTATAACTCCTTATAAGTAAATTCAGCCCCTTTTGATCTCCGCTGCAAATAAAATTTCAACTAGATTATAATTTTTTTATATATTATGTAATGGAGGTAAAAATTCATACTTTATATGATATAAAAATGACAACTTAGAATGAAATAGAGCCACCTGTATGAGATGAACCTACTTGTGCTCTATTTCCCTTTGCCGAAGTTGATATCTTTTGGAAGGAAGCGAAATTAAACTTTTGATTCATTTCGGCCCAATGTTCTGGGGCAATCCACTGGGGGCAAGAGTTTGTTTTTCGAATCTTGTGCAATGTATCACTCAACCTTCGTTTACATATTTTTTCCCAGTTAACCCTCACAAGGCCATCATGCTTAGGCAACCATTGAAATCTCTTCTGAAATCACCAAAACAAAACAAAATTCATGAAAATATTACCTTACAATTCCATAAATATAGACTAAAAGATTAATTCAACTTAAAATTTGAAACTTACACCAAATTCATTAAACCATAAATTTCGAATATGTATCGAAATTTAAGAAAATCAAACATAAGCACCCCCATAATGACTCTGAAATATGTCTGTAATCACAGACACAATAGATGTAGCACCCACAAACCTGGAATAAAAAACTAAAATTTTATAGATATGGTTCAAATACTCATCTCAAATTAAAACAAACAAAATGTAATTATAAATAAATCTAATTTGAACTTACCCATCACCACGTGGCTCTATGAATGGTCGATGGTCAACAATCTCAGACTCACTGGCCTGATGTGAAGCAGTTGTAGATGGAGTAGACTCCCTAGGTGCCGGGTAATCCATCAGTAACTCCAGGTGCTGCAAGACGAGGAGCTTCAGAAGGTGATGGCATCTGCTGCCCTGGTCCTGTGTGATGTGATCTAGACATATCTATAAAACCTGCAAATTTAACATCCATTGAAAACAAGATAAGCTTATAAATTACTCTGACAGATAACACTTGTAGTCAAATTTGACATACAACTCAAGTAAATAAAAAAACTTTAGTTCTATCTTTTATGTAATTCTATAGCTGCAGCAGAATTCAATCATGTCTAGATTGTAAAATTAGCAAGAAAAATACTGCAGTGAACTTGCAGTAGTTCTGGTAAAACAACTCAACTAACTGTGCAAATAGTCTTTGTTGCATAGTAGCACTGTGCAGGATCTTTTATGTCTGTGTAGATAGGTGTGCTGGATGTAGAAAAGGGCTGATTATTGAAAATGAAATAGCCTGGTTTTCTGAGTTTTTGGAAAATAATCTTTCTTTGGAGGTTTCTCTTCCTACAGCAGTTCCAAAAAAATTCAGATTTCCCCATCTTCAAAGTCCTCAAGGCCCGCTTATTTATGCTTCAGATGATGGCAAATTTGTTAGATAACTTTCATCTCAAAATCTAGCAGGATGAATCCATTCATCAAAACTTCAAACTTCCTTTTAGATCCCCACATTAATAAATTCTAGATTAAAGCTGATGAATGTTCACTATACTTTAGTTATTTCTATATCATTTACTCAGAAAAGTCAAAGAAGACGGAGTCACTAGGAAAGTGCAAAATGATAATGGAGATGGCCGGACAAGAGGGAAGGACACACTTCTAAAGTTTTTAAATTGTAATCTTCTCACATTGTAAAATTTATTACTCATGAACGGAGCAAATATTAAGGCTTTTCTCACTCATTGTTTGATATTGATACCAGATGAGAAAATGTCACAACTGCAAACTGGAACTTGAAACAAAAAGCTATGTAAAGGCACCAAAATCACCAAGCTAACTGGCAGAAACATATTTAATTGATGCATAAACTGCAATTATCTTTCTAAGAATTCAATTCAGCCAACTTATCTTCTTTGTTGTGCTAGCAAATTCTCTTTTTTCTTTTTGATACTTAATGTCACATTTAACACTAGCTTAGTAGAGATAAATCAATATATAAGAGACAATAATTACTAAATAACCATTAAGTGTAAGAAACCTCACTTGCTTCTGGGTTGTGTCTGGATTCACTTTTAAACACTTTGCCACTTTAAATTCCTCCAAATCACCTAACTGCAACATCCATTTTGCATACATTTTTTTTTTTTTTTTAAAGAACAGAAATAAGAAGTGCGCCAAAGAAATTCACACATAAAATATTACTAGAAAATATGCATAAAAATTGCTACCAAAGAATCACAGAGAAATCACTCTTCATTCTATTTTGCAAGACTATGGTTCCCTTTTTAAATTAAGGGTTTCACCTAATGTAGTTCCCAGTGAGATTAATATCAACCACTTGATATAGATCAAATATATTCTTAGAGATTCTACTGAATCAACAGTTGACATAAAGCAATGAATACTGAGGAAAGATAGCAACCATCATCTCAAAGTTTATCAATCTCGGGCATCATTAGGGATGTTTTGGTGTACTCAAAAGAATCCCCCTAATACCAGATAAACAGCTCTATTAAGAATAAGGAGAGGCTAATTTCACAATCCCATACCAAAACTCCAACGCTTCCATAGTCTATTGGAACCATTTTATAAGCCACATAAGCTTATAAGTTCCCCAAAACAAAAATAAAATACAAATTTGAAAAACTACTTGGTCGGAGAAATGGAGTTTCCTCAAAATTATAGTCAGATCCGGGTAATTTGAAGGATAAATATCATCAAGCCTTATAACAGGTCTGCTAATCTTTTGTGCTTTTATTTCTGGTCCTGATTTTTTAACAAATCTGCTAGTTTTCCCTGCCTATCCACTTTCCTTCTGGTGATTTATGTCATACATGCGCTTTATCTCAAGAAAATTTTTTAGTCCCTTTTTGAAGAACAAACACACAAACCAAAACACATCAAAATTATTTCTTTTTTATAAACCCCCTCTTTGTTCTGCTGTTTCTTAACCAGCAACCGAATTCAACATCAGTAAAAGCATATTACAGATAAAATCAAAATCAAACGACAAATACAGGGACAATATTTGTTCAGACAATGTATGCAACCCAATAAGGCAAGAAATGAATGACAAAAATGCACACAAAAATCCGAATCCCTTCTTACCCAAACCCGATTGATGTGAAGCAGAGAAATGTTGAAGAAGAAGAAGAAGAAGGTACCGAAGTATGAAGAATTATGAAGGCGGTGGAAGGAAGAATGGAACTGAACTTTCGGTAAAATTGGGAAGGTTTTACTTGGAATAATCAAGTTTCTTAATCTGCCGAAGTATACTGCCGAGGCCAATAGCTACTTTGAATCAAAACATCATTTTTTTTTTTTTTATGGACTAATAATTCATTAATTCAATAATTCCAATTTGTCAAAAAAAAAAAAAAAAAATTAATTTATCATAAAATATTTTCACTAAGCAAAAATCTTATTATTTTAGCTAATATTAAACATGTATATATATTATTATTTAAATCTTTTAACTAATATTTGGATAGTTTTAGTTTTATTTTTACAAATTTTTTATTTATTAATGTCCAAGAATAAATTTTTAGATTTTAATAATAAATTTTTATTTGTTAAAAAGTTAAACAATTATTGACCATTCACATATACACGGGATGATATCATATAAATATATTAATTACAAGTTGTTTAATAATATTTTTAAAAATCTAAATAATTAAATTGAATAAAAACTTTTTAAATTTGATTCATATTTTATCGATGAATATAAATTTAATAAAACTATCCAAACTTATATATTTTTAAAAAATAAAAATAAAGTGTATTAAGAGAGTTTAATTTTTTAGTAGTTTGTATTATAGGTCTAACAAATCTAACGGTTAGATTAAAATTTTGGTTTTTTTTAAATAAAAAAATTTGTATATTTCGGTATTAAAATTAAAAACGTACATCGATGACACATCAATTAATATCAAATTTGTTTCAAATTTTGTAGGTTTAGTTTTTATTATGAGTCTAATAAATCTAACGGTTAGATTAAAATTTTAATTTTTCTAAAATAAAAAAAAAATAGATATTTCGGTATTAAAATTACAAACGTAAATGGATATTGACATATATAATAATATCCGATTAAGTCAAAATTTTTCATATATGAATAACTTATACATAGAGTTATATCCAACGGTCGGATTAATTATTTAATTTATATAATAAGATATTCTTTATATAATTCATATAGGCATATACATTGTATGTTACATTAATAAAACTTTATACTTATATTTATGAAATAAGAAAAATTTTTGGATTATTATTGTGATATATATATAATAATTATGACAATGTGTATGTGTTTAAAATGCATTTATATAGATTAAATATACAATAAACAGTAAACCTTAAGCCCTAAAATACCCTAAAACAATGCATTAAATCAAGAGTCGTCGCTAAGCACTTGTAGATTTGCGAGGGCTCAGTGACAACATTTTATTTTTAAAAAAAATGCGGCACCGCCTTTTATTTTCCAAATAAAAAATTAAAAAAATTAAAAAAAAAAAAAATGAGCTGCTGTCTCTAAGCCCTCGCGGATCTGCGAAGGATTAGCGATGGCCTTTTATTTCCCGCATACCATGGATCCTTACCTTCCAGGAGATAAAGCTGCTCATCTGGAAAAGTGTCTCTAAGAGGCACGTGATCTAATTCACCAGAATGTGGAATGATTCTGCTCACATGATCTGCCACCAGATTCTCTGCCCCGCTTTTGTCTCTGATCTCAATGTCAAATTCTTGGAGAATTAGCATCCAGTCTCGGTTTTACCTCAGGTTTCTTCAACAAGAACTTCAAAGCTGAATGATCAGTGCAAACAACTACTTTAGCACTAAGTAAATAAGGACGAAACTTATCTAAAGCAAACACTATAGCTAAAAACTCCTTTTCTGTAGTGGTGTAGTTGGCTTGAGCAGAATCCAAAATTCTAGAAGCATATGCTATCACATGAGAAACACTATCAAATTGCCCCCAAAGCAAAATTTGAGGCATCACACATTAATTCGAAGGAAGGTCCCATCTTGGTGGTTGAATGATAGGTGGGGAAGTGAGTCTCCTTTTCATCTCATCAAATGATGCCTTGCAGGGGTCATCAAAGATAAAATCAGCTTCCTTCTGTAATAATTGTGAAAGAGGAAATGCAATCTTACTGAAATCTTTGATGAATCTCCTGTAAAAACCTGCATAACCAAGGAAAGAACGCACATCCCGTACACAAGTGAGATAGGGTAAAGAAGCAATAATATCAACCTTAGACTTATCCACTCCAATACTATCCTTAGAAATTACATGCCCTAGCACAATTCCCTGTTCTACCTTGAAATAACACTTCTCAAAATTCAACACCAAATTCTTTTCAATACACCTTTGCAAAATAACTCCTAAGTTATCCAAACATTCATCAAAAGAAGTCCTATAAACAGTAAAATCATCCATGAATACTTCCATACAATGCTCTAAGAGATCAGAGAAAATACTTACCATACATCGCTGAAAGTATGTAGAGCATCACAAAGTCCAAATGGCATTCTTTTATATGCAAACATACTAAATAGGCAAGTAAATGTGGTCTTTTCCTGGTCCTCTGGGGCTATATGAATATGGTGATAACCTGAATATCCATCTAAGAAACAGAAATGTGACTTACCTGCCAGATGTTCTAGCATCTGATCGATGAATGAAAGGGGAAAATGATCTTTCCTTGTCGCTTGATTTAACCTCCTGTAATCGATACAAACTCTCCAGCTATTTTGCACTCTAGTAGGAACAAGTTCATTCTTCTGTTTTTGACAACTGTGATGCCTGTCTTCTTTGGAACAACCTGTACTGGACTCACCCACTTGCTATTAGATATAGGATAAATAATGCCAGCAGAAAGTAGTTTACTTACCTCTTTCTTCACAACATCCAGAATCATGGGATAAAGCCTTCTTTGACTTTGTCTTACCATTTTAGCTTCATTTTCTAAATGGATTCTATGCATGCATGTGGAAGGACTGATTTTAGGGATGTTTGCTAATGTTCAGCCAATTGCTTTCTTATTATCTTGTAATAAATTAAGCAACTTAGCTTCTTGTTCGGGTTTGAGGTTGTTGGTTATGATCACTGGTAATTTATCTCCTTCTTCCAAATAAGCATACTTCAGATTGTCTGGTAAAGGTTTAAGCTTTAGTGTGGGTAGTTTTTGAATGGAAGGAACTGTCCTCGTACGTGTTATATCTGTGATACTTTTAACCTGTTTATTACAACACTTATCATCCACAAAATTAATAGAATTTGAATGAGGAATTTCATCATGCTGAGCACATTTCATATAATCCTCTATTACACAACAAGCAATGGTATCATCTAAGCCACTAAAATCAGGAAATGCAGAAAGTAAATCAATACATACATCATCAATATAGAAATCCGCAGATGGCAAATCTAGCATATTTACTTAAAAAATAGAATGATCCTTTGAGGGATGTCTTATAACATCTAGTATATTGAAATGAACAACATCATCACCAAATTCCATAGTTAAAAGTACCATTATGAACACTAATCACAGTTTTTGAAGTTTTCAAGAAAGATCTACCAAAAATTAATGGTGCATGTCCACTTACCTTGTCATCTTCCATCTCTAAGACATATAAATCAACAGGAAAAATGAGATTTTTCACTCTTACCAGAACATCTTCCAAGACTCCTGTGGGATATGCTATACTCGTATTTGCCAATTGAACTACTACACCTATAGGTTTTCGCTCTCCAATCTGCAAGGAAGAATAAACAGAGTAAGGCATAACATTTATTGAAGCACCTAAATCCAACATAACATTAGTAAATTGAAGTTCTCCTATAGTGCAGGGTATGGTAAATGTCCTAAAATCCTTGCATTTGGTGGGCATTGCTGGTTGGATCAATGCTGATACATTTCTTCTCAAACTGATTTTCTCATTTCCTCTCAGCTTCCTCTTGTTGGTACATAATTCTTTTAGGAACTTAGCATACTTAGGAATTTGCTTGATGACCTCTAACAAAGGGATGTTCACCTCTACCCTTTTGAATGTATCCATGATGTCTTTTTCTAATTCTGCCTCAGCATGTTTCTTGGACTGAGTCACTCTATTCAGAAATGGTAGGGGTTTACGAGTGGGCTCTACAACCTTGTTTTCCTTTAATTCATGATTTGGTGATTGGTTTGAAGGGAGCTGCTCGTCATTCCGTACTAATTCTGTTGGTGAATTTGTTGGATCTTTTAACTCCTTCTCACTTCTCAAAGTAACAACACTTACATTAGCTCTTGGATTGGGTACAGATTGGGAAGGTAACTGTCCGGAACCCTGTCTTTTTATCTCATTAATGTGAGTGGCAAGTTGACCAATTTGTGTCTCCAAATTCTGAATGCTAGCTTTAGTTCTTTGTTGGAATTGAAGGCTATTGGTTGCCAACTGCTTCACTAAATCCTCAAGGTTGGATTCGAGTTTTGAAGGCTGTTGTGGTTGGAACGGCCTTGTCTGCTGCTGCTAGTTCCTTGATCCAGGAAAATTATACCTTAGCTGATTTTGTTGTTGTGGCTGTTGACTAGAAGTAGTTCCATACCTCAGATTTGGATATTCTCTCTATCCAGGATTATATGTTGAGGAGAAAGGATCATACCTCGGCTGTTATTGTGGTTGGAACGGCCTACCAGGAAAAACTCTAGCATATGTCTTAGTGGTATCCTGCAGTTGAGGACCTTGATATGTAGGATGCATAGATGAGGTGCATATACCACAGACAGTAGCGGGAATTTGCTTTTGTCCCAATGCCAACTGTCTCACTAAATAAGTTAACTCCACTACTTTTTTCTCTATTCTTTGCTGGTCAGTTGATGATTGGAGTTCATTCACTACCCTAGTACCTCTTGATCTAGTACCAAACTGTTGTGCATTCTGAGCCATATTTGCAGTCAAGTCCCTAGCTGTAGTAGGTGTCTTGTCCACTAGGGCTCCTCCAGCAGCTGCATCTATCATGCTCCTATCCATGGGTAGAAGACCTTCATAGAGATATTGTATCAATAGCTGATCACTAATTTGGTGATGAGGACAAGTTGCACAAAGTTTCTTGAATCTCTCCCAGTATTCATGTAAAGTCTCTGCATGATTTTGTCTAATGCCACAAATGTCTTTTCGGATGGCTGCAGTTCTTGATGCTGGGAAAAACTTCTCTAAGAACGATCTCTTCAAATCATTCCAAGTTGTGATAACAGTAGGCTGAAGGTAGTAAAGTCAATCCTTTGCTGCTCCATCTACTGAGAAGGGGAATGCACTAAAGCTTAATTTGTTCCTTTGGAATTTCTTGAGACTTCATTGTGGAACAAACAATATAGAATTCATTAAGATGTTTATGAATATCTTCACCTGCAAGTCCATGAAACTTAGGCAGCAAATGTATCAATCCAGATTTAAGCTCAAAATTAGCGCGCACCTCAGGATATGTTATGCAATTATGTTGTAAATTCACGTCAGGCGCTGCTAATTCCGTAAGTGTCTTATCATTATTATTATTTGCTATGTTTTTAAGATTCAAAGACTGATCAAAATCACCATCAAAACTATCTTGTAGATCACTAACAAGTTCAACAATAGAAGCTTCTACCTCTATCCTATCCTTGTATTGATGAATCCTAACCTGTTTATGAAAAGTCCTATCTATCTAGATCAAATTCAACCAAATGACTCGTGGATGATCTAGTCATGCAAGGATATTAGTAAAACAGAATGCAACTACTCAAAAAAAAAACAAAACTTCAAAAACAAAACCAAAAAATGAAGAAAAACATGAAAATTAAGGAAAAAAATACTTCAAAAATCGAAAAAGTTGTCAAAATAATGGAATTTGGCAAAAATCCAGCCCACATCACAACGAAAGGTGGTGAGTATTGCTTAGTGGTTTGCTTAAACACCATATTTTAATTAATCTAAGTGTTCTTATTAAAGATATTTTTCCTCAAAGCTAAAAAGGTAAAAAAACCTTTTCGCTCTAATATCTTCTCAAAGAACACATTCAATGGCCAACAAATTTTGATATTTAATGATAAGCTGACTAATTACTTGGAGAACACTCAATAATCACCGTCACTAACTCTCACCTAACCCCTCTAAAATATCCCGAAGATGATAATTAACTCCTATAAATAGGAGACTTATGAACAAGAATGAGATATGAACTTTACTTTAATGCTTCATTTATTCTCTAATTACTCTTTCTCTCTCTTATTCTCTGTTATTCCCTCTCTTGTTTTACTTAGAGTTTTCTCCTTCTTAATTGATCCTCTTCAAGGATCAATTGATTGATAACTCTTTTCTTTGTTCTCTTGAACACTTTATGAGAGATTAATTAAAATAATTAACATTTTAATTCTCTTATTCACTTTATAAATTTCATTAGAGAGTTTATATTTCATCAAAGAAGTCATTTTCTTTGTTCTCTTGAACACTTTATGAGAGATTAATTAAGAGAATTAACACTTTAATTCTCTTTTTCACTTTATAAATTTCATTAGAGAGTTTATATTTCATCAAGGAAGTCATTTTTTGGGACCAAACAAGTCCCCATCGAGAAAACATAAGTCCCCTTCGGGACAATTAAAAAGGCCTTCGGGAAGCAAGGCTTCCCTTCGGGTTTCTCCTCTTTTCCCTTCAGGCATTGCTCTCTTTGCCTTCGGGCACTTGTTCTCTTTGCCTTCGGGCAGCCTTCCCTCCTTTCCCTTTTGGGAAAGTCTTTTGGTTTCTTGAGGGAAACCTTAATTTCCTCTTTGGAACTTTTCCTTTGCTTTTTGGTCCCTTGTTTTCTCAAGTTTATCATATATTCTTCTTTTACTCTCTCTTATATTTTGTAACTCTTATCTCTCAGTAGAGGATAGTTTTTATCTAATAATCACCTACATCAGATTGGCGCCCACCGTTAAGCGAAATGAAAAAAAGAAAGGCGATCTGTTCTTGTACTCCTATTGCTGGCACAACTCCCGAAGACAATCCTTTGGCAGTTCAAGCACCACTTCCACCACCTCTGATGGACACTATTCTAGAGGAAGTTCCTAACACCACCTCACATCCCAATCCTCATGAAAGCAACATGGCGAATGATCAGGAGGGAAATCCATCTGATGTTGATATTGATGAGGAGTTCCATAGATCTCTGGAACAAGGTAAAGACATTGAGTTCGTGCCTTCTCATAAGAAGTAGTTTGAAGAATATCTTTGATTCATGGAGGCTCATGAACAACAAGAGAAACAAACAACTCAACATCATGATGACCCCAGTGACACAACACTGCCTCGACATGATCCATCTTCTACTGAGCCTATCTGATCAGGACCTTCAAATCCCGATCCTAATGTTACTTTTGACAAAGTGCTAATGGTCAATCTCACTGGTTCTTCACCATCACAACCTCACAGCATGGATAGCCATTCTACTCCGATAGACAAAGCTAAGTCTTCTTTTCATCTTGGTCATTCTTCTGCTACTGATAACAAAGTACATTATATGTATGATCAATTGAAGCATTTATTACCTACATTTCAACCTTCATCAACACCTTGGAATATTATTACTTCCAATCCTTTGAAATATGAGTATCAAACACTTGCCTTTCCATTAAATTTTAAACCACCTTCTTTAGCTCGATATAATGTTTCTTTAGATCCATAAACTCATTTAAAATATTATACTACTGCTATGTTCATGTATGCAACAAATGATGCTTTACTTTGTAAGTGTTTTCCTAATACTCTTTCAGGACAAGCCTTAGATTGGTTTCTTTCACTTCCACCTAACAGTATTGAGAGCTTTCATCATTTTGGAACTATGTTCATTCAGCATTTTGCTGTATGCTCTTTATAGAAGAAACCTCGCATATACCTCCACAATGTTCGACAAAGGCATGATGAATAACTTTCAGCCTACTTCAAGAGGTTCAATGAAGAAACATTGACAGTTCAAAATTGCACGGAGGCTACTTACATTGAGGCTTTTTGCAATGGTCTCAAGCCAGGACGATATTCAGAGAAGTTAAATGTCCTTCAACCACAAACTACAACGCAATTATTTGGAAAAATTGCTAAGTGATTAAAGGGGAGGAACTAGAATGTTCCAAGAGAGAATTAAGAAGGAATGTACAAATCAGATAGCAAGCTTTCGGTCAAGAAACGACGATTTGGCAAGGATGAATTCATAGTTCCTTCTTTCCCTAGGGAACCTAGAAGAGACAACGGAGAAAGGCCTCATTACGGTCAAAATTCTTACAAAAGCAAAGACAGTTATTTCCGATCCCAATATGATTGAAGATCATCAAATCCCGATCGACAAAATTCTTAGCGATCTTTGGGAAACAGTTCTTACACACTTTTAACAGTTTCTAGAGCATACATTCTCAGTCGGGTATAATCTCTTGGCATTTTGCCCGCACGTAAAATGATCCCCGTTCCAATGGAGAAAAGGAACAAAAATTTCTATTGTGCCTATCACAAGGACATTGGGCACACAACAGAGAACCGTTTCTCTTTGAAGAAAGAAATTGAGAATGCCATTAAGAGAGGACAATTGCTCGAATTCGTGGCAAAGTAGCTTACCGATGGCAACTCCAACATGAAGCCACCAAGTTTTGATAATTCATCCAAGCAAGAAGCGCCGAAGGTGATAAATGTGATTTCACCAGTTTTTGAGGAAGAACCAAGGTTTAAAAAGCCAAGGTTAAGTGATACTTCTATTTATCATATTAATTTTCACAATGACAAGCCTTTAGTCATCTCTCTGTTGATTGAAAATTTTTTCATTAAGCGCATACTAGTAGATACTAGTAGCTCTGCTAACATCTTATATGTAGATGCATTTAAAAGAATGTCAATCCCGATGGAAAAGGTGAACCTAGTACAAGTACCTTTGATGGGGTTCTCAAGTTCTATCATATATGTCATCGGGATGATATCACTACAGATCTAGTGGAACAAGTCTCAGTCAATCGCAACAGAGTTCATTCTTGTTGAGATGCCTTCTCCCTACAACATAATCCTTGGAAGGCCAGCCTTGAATCACATGAAGGCAATGGTCAATACCTTCGCCAATGAGCTCATTATCCCGATGCGAAATGGAGGTATCCACAAAATCCAAGGATACATTCGCTTGGCTAAGGAGTGCTTCATGAACACTCTAGAAAGCCTTGAAGACAAGTAAAGCATGAAAAAATTGAGAGCATGGCAGGGATTGAGGACGCCAGTCCAAATCTAAGTCCATGTTCAGATCTGGAAGAATTTCAAATCGATGTACTTAATCCCGAAAAGAAAGTCACCATCGGGAAATCCCTTCCTTGGATCTTGAAGAAGGACCTTTTAGACTGCTTAGTCGATAATAAAGATATTTTTGCATGGTCTCATTCGGAACTTGGCACCGTTCCAAGATCCTTGGCGAAGCATAACCTTCGGATCCCAATAGATGCAAAGCCAATATGTCAGAAACAAAGGAACTTAGCACTAGATAGACAAGAGGTCATCAAGAAGGAAGTGACCGATCTACTCAATGCTAGAATCATCAGGAAGGTCAGATTTCCAAAGTGGTTAGCAAACCCTGTGGTGGTACCCAAACTGGATGGATCCTAAAGGGTTTGCATAGATTTTACTAATTTGAACAAAGTCTTCCCGAGGCGTCCATACCCGATGCCAAGGATAGATTAACTGGTTGACGCCACTTCGGGACACATGTACCTGTCCTTTCCTTGATGCCTATAAAGGCTATCATCAGATTTGCATGGCCAAGGAGGACGAAGAGAAGACATCTTTCATCACCCCCGATGGCCTACATTACTACACAATTATGCCTTTTGGGCTAAAAAACACTGGAGCTGAGTTTCAAGAGCTCATCAACAACATGTTGAAGGAAAATATTAGCAAGAATGCCGAAGCTTACATTGATGACATCCTCATAAAGTCTAAGACAGAGGAGACTTTCATTGCGGATATTTTGGAAATTTTCCAAAAATTGAGGACTTATGGTTTGAAGCTGAATCCTAAGAAATGTTAATTCGGAGTTGAAGCAGGAAAGTTTTTAGGGTAGATGGTATCCAATCGGGGAGTTGAGGCGAACCCGAAGAAAATCAAGGAGATCATGGACATGAAGGCCCTAACTACCCAAAAGCAACTTCAACAACTCATTGGCAGGATAGTCTCTTTAAACAGATTTTTCTCGGCTTTGGGAGAGAAGAAATTTCCTTTATATCAAGCTGTCAAGTTCATGATTCCCTTCCAATGGACGAAGGAATGTGATGAAGCCTTCCAGAAGGTAAAAGGATACTTATCTTCTCCTCCCATCTTGGTGTCACCTACTTTAGGTGAAATTTTACACCTTTATTTAGCCATTAGCTTACACACATTCAGTTCGGTACTTTGTGCCAACAGAGAAGATGTTCTTAAACCTATCTATTACGTAAGTCACATCTTTCAAGGCCTGGAGATTAGATATTCCAACCTTGAAAAGCATGTTTTAGCTGTAGTAGTCACTTCAAGAAGGTTAAAACCTTATTTTCAATCGCATGCTATTCATGTGTTCACTAATGCTCCTGTTAGGAGAATTTTTTACAAACCCAATGCTTCGGGAAGACTCCTTATATGGACAATTGAGCTCTCAGAATTTTATCTCGAATACTTCCAAGGAAAACTATTAAAGCTCAAGTCTTTGCAGATTTTGTACAAGAGTATACCATTCCCGATCCTCCAAAGAGATTAGCTTACAAAGATCAAATTCCTTCTCCACAAGAATGTTGGTATCTTTATTCTAATGGCTCCGTGGCAAAGGATCACCAGGGAGCGGGGTTTATTCTCAAAAGCCCCGAAGGTATTAAATTCATTTATTCTTTAAAGTATGAAATTACTTTGAGTAATAATGAATCCAAATATGAGGCTTTCTTGGCAGGATTGAAAGCTGCTGAAAGTTTGAGGATTAAAAACCTCATTGCCCGAACAGACTCTCAACTCCTTG
>JAXGGT010019989.1:2941-16435 GCA_035583425.1 Marsdenia floribunda
GGTCTTTTATTATAATATTTTCCGGTTCTAATACACCCTTTCCCTTTTTTTTTTTTTTTTTTTTTTTCCTTTGACTTCTTACAATATATAAATAGAGAATTGAAACAAATATATGTATATATATATCATTTAAAAAAATTGATTAAATTAAAAGTTAAGGTAATACTTATTGATATTTTTTCTTTTTGACATATATATAAAAAAATTATAAAATTAAATGATATTTTAATTTTTTTAATTAAAAAATATATTATTTTTTTTATATATATTTTTTAAAAGACCTAAATGTAACAAAAAGACATTATTTTTTTCTACAGTATTCTTAAATTAATATTTCTTAAATAACGATAATATTGATTTTAGAATTATTTTTTATAGAATGACAAAAGGCAAAATTATATTTTATTTCTTTAAACAAAACAAAAATCTTAATTTTAAGATTTAAAAAATAAATAAATAAATTGTAAAGATTTATCTGATAACATATTAAAAATATGAAAATAGTATTTTACTCTTTTTTTTTTCCTACTATAATAATAAACGATATGGACGGGAATATATGGGGTAAACGAGATGAATTAAAATTGGTAATAAATTAAAAATTTAACTCACGATTTTAAGTTTTAAGTAATAATTCTAGAATAGTTTTGAAAAATTATTATTTGTTACCAAATATATATATATATATTGAACGGTCAGATTAATTCTCTCCCATAAATGGCTAAATTAATTATGGGCAATAAATCAAATCGGGAATAGAGGCTAAGTATGGAAGACGAACACCATAAAAGGACCTCGATACTCAAAAACGAGGTACTGGCGGGCGAGGGGAAGACTTGGTATTATATTTATCCCACTCGCAGAAAAGGGCAGACCCCAAACATTTATTAAAGATCATTAATGCAACTTCGTTATTTCCCCCAATTATCATCATTTTTATATTGTCTCAAGTACAAAAATGGTTGAGGGCATTAAATATCTGAAAGACATGCTACCCTCTTGTCATTGTCAAATCCACAAAGGCTGATAGCCGAAACTGCTTCTTCTCAACGGACAAGTGCCACTTGTCCGATAGAGAGTAAATCTAGTTTCTTTACACGGGGATAAGTTCTCTTACATGTAAGAGGAAAGGAGCACTGACTTATCAGGGTATATATACACAAAAAGGAAGTCAGAAACAGGTACGCTCACTATTTATAATCATCTCCAAAACTCTTTCCTCTCAATATTCTCTCTGCAAATCAGAGATCCCTTCACGTATAACGGTTGGGACCTCTAGACTTTTCCGAGCACTAGTCTAACTTGACCGTCGGAGAGTCTACCGGAGCCTTGTCTCCGTGTAGACCTTTTTTCAGGTGCATTGGGAGCGCGGGTAATCCTTCCTGAACCCCTGTTTGGAGACATAAACCTGATTAGGAATTTCTTGGCTTGATCAGTTAGTTCCGTTACCGAGAAAACTGCACTTCAGTTTTCCTCTTCCCTTGAGCGCTCAAGCTTGTGTAACTAGGGGCACACCTTCTTTCGCTGCCCAAAGCCAAGTATCCCCAAACTACTTGCCCTCACTAGTTGACACAGGTCCAAAACAACCGTCATCAAAAGCATGGTTTCGAAAGGACATTCCCAACGATCTGCTGGACGGGATAAGAACCCTCCAATGAACAGAGAAACCTCTCCAGTGCTGGAAACCCCATATCAACGGAGACCCGCACTAGAAAGGCTGGGAGTGACTCCATCAGACGTGAGGGGACCAGACCTCAGGGAACAACTAAACCAAAGGAGAGCCTCCTCAAGGACTACGTCCCTCCATGCAGCTAATGAGGACACGCGTGACTTCCGCGCGGAAATGGAGCGTCTGTGAAAAGAAAATGAGTTAATAAAGCAGTACATGCAGCTGAATGCTGAAATACAGACACTGGGAAAAACGCTTCCTCTTCCTACCTTTGTTACCCAGGACAGGGAGAAACAACACACGGAGGGTCCGGTGGGCCCAGCATTGAGCAAGGCTGGACAACGAGACAAGCAGCCGGGAGCGAGCCACTCACGACCTCGACCTCGCGTTCTTCCATCTTTAAAGACCAGGAGCGAGGTAGGAGAATCACATCATTCTCCCCATCATCCGAAAACCCAGCTGGTCTCAACCTAAACAGCTTCAAAAAGACCCCGTACGGAGAGGTCCCCGGCTCCGACCCATAGACCTTCATCGATGCTAAAGAGGTCCGTCGAAATCGGGCCCTTCACAAGGTGGATCAGAGAAGTAGCCCCCGACCCAAACACCAGGCTCCCCCAGTTTGTGTTATACGCTGGGAAATCTCGCCCTCAGGAACACATATGCAGGTACAAGTCTGCCATGGGGCTGGTCACGAGCGATGAAGCGTACCTGTGCAGGGCCTTTCCCAGCACACTATCAAAAAAGGCCCTAACGTGGTTTACCTCGCTCAAGCCAAATTCGGTGGATTCCTGGAGTGCCTTGGAAAAGTTATTCATGGATAAATTCAGTACAGCCGGGAACATCCCCAAGACACGAGGAGATCTGGCCAATGTAAAACAAAAGGAGGGTGAATCGCTTTTGTCTTGTTTAGAGCGATTCAAAAGGACTTATGATGACATTGAGGGCCTCAGCGAAGATACGGTCCTCACTTGTTTTGAGGGGGGATTTAGATCTCGAATGCTTTTCACCGAGTTACAGCTTCGAAGCCCGAACACCTTAGGAGAAATGTTTGACGTCGTAAGAAACGTAGCTTTGGCTGAGGAAACGGCAGAAGTGAGGGGGGCACCTCGGCAAAAAGAGCGAGATCACGGGCGACCGAATAATGATTCGCATAAAGAAAAGGGCAAGTCCTACAAAGGGGAAACCTTCACCCCCCTCAATGTCCTAAAGCATACGCTGATTTCACTCCTCAAAGAAAAGCATGGAGTCAGGGATCCTTTCCCCCTGAATCCCCTCTCTGCCGATAAGAGGGATAAAAGTAAGTTCTGCGATTTTCACAAGGACCATGGGCATACCACCGAAGATTGCATCCAACTCAAAAGGATCATCGAGAAATTGATCAGGCGAGGCGCTTTGTCAAAATACAAGGCCGATGGGACTTCGCACAATGACAGGACAAATCCTGGTAGAGAGTGGGTAATCAACATGATTATGCCCGAGATCACCTCGATGAACCAGTTGAGGCGACGAATACATTCCCTCACCTCCGTGTACAATGTGCCGGAGTATTGCGGGGAATAGGGAAGCGTGACTTTCTCGAGGGGCAAGCCAGCCCCCTCATCCTTGAAGCATATCTCACTACGCCAGGAATCGACAATTGCCTGGTGAAAAGAATCTTGGTTGACACCGGGGCCTCACGCGATATTCTCTATTATCGCTGCTTCAAGGATATGGGGATGGTAGACTCCCAACTAAAACCAGATCCCACGAGGCTTAAAGGCTTTACCTCGCACAAAATCGAAGTTAAAGGGACGGTAGACCTCGACGTCACTTTCAAGCAGGGAGACCTTCAAAACACGGTCAAGGTCAAGTTTTTCATGGTCGATGTGGTCTCTCCTTATAACGCCATTCTCGGGGCCCCGACACAGGCGGACTTCAAGATGGTGGCCTCCATGCCACATCAACGAGTCAAATTCCCTGTAGGTAACAAGCTCGCGTGTATCAAAAGCAACCCTAGAGCCCTGTTGAACTTCCTAGTAGAGACGCGAAGGAAGCGGGGAAGGGACGACATCCAGGAGGTCGTCCACATGGAAGTCAGTCAGCTACTATCTGTCATGGATGCTCCAGCCAACTCCCAGAGGGAGTACAAAGACATCTGTATTAATCCCGAGTACCCAGAGCAACCCGTCAAGGTCGGAGTAGACCTCCCACCACAACAAAAGGTCGAATTGATTGAATTTCTGAAGAGCAACTTGAACAGTTTTGCTTGGAAAACATCGGACATGCCAGGCATTAATGAGAGCGTCGCTGTTCACAAGTTAAATGAGAGCCCTCTCTTCAAACCAGTCCAGCAAAAGCCGAGGAGATTCGGCGAGGACAAAGAAAAAGGGATGCGTGCTGAGGTGGAAAAATTACTTCAAGAAGGCTTCATCCGCGAGGTTGATTACCCTACCTGGTTGGCCAACGTGGTCATGGTAAAGAAGTCATCAAGTAGAGAATGTGTGTTGACTTCACAGATTTGAACAAGGCCTGCCCAAACGACTGCTATCCCCTACCTCGTATTGATGCTTTGGTAGATGCTACCTCGGGATATGAATACCTTAGCTTCCTCGACGCTTTCTCCGGCTACCACCAAATCCAGCTCGACCCCGAAGACCAGGTTCATACCTCTTTTCGCGCAGCTGGCAGAGAGTCTACTTTTATAATGTGATTCCATTTGGGCTCAAGAACGCAGGTGCCACATATCAGAGGATGGTCGACAAAGTCCTGAGGTCGCAGGTTGGCAAAAATGTCGAAGCCTATGTAGATGACATGGTAATCAAGACACGACGAGGAGGCCTGCACCTCGACGACATCCGGGAAACATTTGCAACAATGGCAGAGTATAACCTAAAGCTGAATCCCTCAAAGTGTGCTTTCGGTGTAAAGCACGGAAAGTTCCTGGGCTTCATGATGTCTGAAAGGGGCATTGAAGCTAACCCGGGGAAGATCTCCGCGCTGATGAACCTCATTGAGCCAAGGTGTGTTAAGGACATCTAGCGGCTAAACGGCTGTGTCGCGGCTCTGGGAAGGTTCATCTCGAAATCAGCTGAGCATTGTCTCCCTTTCTTCAAAGCCCTAAAAGCAGCTGGTAAAGACTTCGCCTGGACCGAAGAATGCAAACAGGCATGGGCTGATTTAAAACTGTATTTAGAAAGTCCACCTCTCCTCAACTCCCCCCAGATAGGCGAAATTCTTTACCTATACTTAGCCTCGTCAGACCTAGCAGTTGCCTCTGTATTATTAAGGGAAGAGGGGGGAAAACAGCTCCCCATTTATTATGTAAGCAAGGCCCTCAATGGACCGGAATCTCGCTATCCCAATATAGAGAAGTTGTCCTACGCCTTGATAGTCGCTGCTTGCAAATTGCGAGCCTATTTTGAGTCTCATGTCGTTCATGTCTACACAAATCTCCCCCTAAACCAAGTGTTTCACAAGTTGGATCAATCCGGGAAGATGCTAAAGTGGTCGATCGAGCTCTGCGGATATGAAATCCACTTCAGACCCCGGGCCTCCATCAAGGCACAAGCTCTGGCTGACTTCATAGCCGAAACCTCGTTCACCGAGCACGTCAGCCTCGCTTTGATCCCCTGTCAACCCAGACTGCATACTAGGGGCCACTGGGTCTCCATGGTCGACGGCGCCGTTAACTCCCATGGAGCAGGAGTTGGGATTACAATCCAATTTCGAGATTCCCCGAGGCAAGAGGCTCGCTGTATTCGCCTAAACTTCTCCCTGTCAAATAATCAGACAGAATACGAGGCTTTGTTACTAGCCATGGGATGGGCCGAGGCCGCAGGAATTACCTTGCTAGAAATATCGAGCGATTCCCAAGTGGTCGTCATGCAAGTAAACGAGGAGTACGAGTTCCATTCTGAGAATCTTAAAGACTATGCCTCTCATGCTCTTCGCGCAAAATCCAAGTTCCACCACTTCGCCTTACGAAAAGTAAGCTGAGAGGACAACGTGCGAGAAGATTACCTAGCCAAAGTCGCATCTGGAGAGATAATGAACGACTACAACCTCGATATCGAGGTTAGACATACTCCAATCACACGAGAGGACAAGCTGATGTATGATATCTAGGTAGCAGTCAAGTCCTGGGTCGACGAAATAAAATATTTCATCTCAACGGGAACCTTACCCACAAATGACCAAGAAGCCAGGTGTATCCGTCGACAGGCCGCAAGGTATGTCATTCACGAAGGTATCTTATACCGACGTTCCTTCACCCGGCCATTACTGCGATGTATTCTGCCAGGCTTAACTACCCCGCTGCTCGAAGAATTGCACGAAGGGGTATGCGGCGACCATCCGGGGGCCCGTGCTTTAGCGGAGCGAGTACTTCACCAAGGCTACTACTGGCCCACCCTCCGAAAGGATGCCGAAAACTTCGTCAAACTGTGCAAGAGCTGTCAGATATATGGCGACATCCCTCGCTTCCCGTCCATCGAACAGACGCCGGTACTTTCCACATGGCCGTTCGATATGTGGGGTATCGACCTGATGGGCAAGTTTCCAACAGCAAAGAACGGATACGAGTACATGGTTGTTACGGTAGATTATTTCTCCAAGTGGATCGAGGCTAAAGCTCTCACTCGGCCAACAGAGGATAAAGTTTGGACTTTCTTCCACGACCACGTCATCTGCAGATTTGGCATTCCACGGGCGGTCATCTCCGACCATGGCACCCAGTTCTCAGCAAGGTTTACCTCCGGATGCGATCGTCTGGGCATTAAACACTGGAAATCATCAGTAGCCTATCCGCAAGGAAACGGCCAGGCAGAGGCGACTAATAAATTAGTACTCAAAGCTTTGAAGAAAAACTTGCAAGCTAAGTCCCAGAAATGGGTTGAGGAGCTCAATTCGACGCTATGGGTAGTACGCACCTAGACTAGGGGCCCCACTGGAGAAACTCCATATTCCTTGGTCTACAGCTCGGAGGCAATCGCACCAGCCGAGCTAGCACTGCCCACATATCGAGTAGCGTCCTACGAGGAAGAAAAGAATCAACAAAGCAGACTTGCAGACCTCGACCTGCTGGAAGAAAGAAGGAAGGCAGCAAAGCTTAGAGCTGAGGCCTACAAAGAAAGCACGAAGTTAACGCACGATAAACACGTACTTTATCGATCATTGCACGTTGGAGATTGGGTGCTCCAAAAAATCGAGGGCACCGCAAGACAAATAGAGGCTACCAAGTTATCACCTAATTGGGAGGGACCATACCAGGTTGTCAGCAAAGTGAAACCCGGCACTTACCGGCTGGCAAAGATTGATGGGACCATCCTACCGAGACCGTGGCATTCCAACCACCTCAAACGATACTACGTGTAGCAGTTCATCTCAAGGTTAGAGTTTATCAAGTTCTTTTCCATTTTTATGAAATACCGAGTACATGACTTGGTCAAAATCTAATAAATTTATCGTGTCGATTTTTGCAAATTACTGAGCATAAGACTTGGTCAAAAATCGAATACATTTATTAAGGCTTAATCAAAGCTGAGAATACATTTATTATTATTTTGATTTTTGTGAAATACCAGGTATAAGACTTGGTCGAAAATTAAACACATTTAGCTTAAGGAAGACTAAGAAATAAGTCCGTTGTTCTGAGCAACATAGCCACCAATATGAATTACAAAGCCAGAATCTGCATTACATCAAGTAAAAGACAACTACAACCACAACAAAAAAGAAAAGCAACAATGATACGGCATTTAGCAGACTACTTTGCCTCAGGCCCGGGCGAGGGTTCTTTCAAATCATCTTCAGGAGAAGGGAGCAAACTCCAGAAATTAGGCTGGTCATGAGGAGGATGAACCTAAGGAGCATTACCATGACGACGGTCATAATCCTCAATCAATCGAACTTCCTCGTCGTCAAATAGTACGAAGGATGCTCCACCTCTACTAGCCGGGTCCGCAAAGCTGCGATTGAAAGCTTCGTACAAGGGAGCCTTGTCCTCGAGCAAAGGATAAATCTGCCTCACCATGTGCGCGGCACCTCGCTCATAAAAAACATTGGCTCTGAGAGCCAAGTCCTCAGCATACTCTTGAGACTGTCAGAGGAGGTACAATTGCTCCACGTGAAAATCAGGAGACCTATATTTCTCCAGGTCGGCTACAACCATCTCGGAGGAGGCAACCACCTCATCTCGGGCCTTCCTGGGAGCCTCCAAATCAGATGTCAAGTTAGCAGCCTTATTCTCCATAATGTTCAGCTTCAAGTCAGTGTTAGCCAACTACCTAGTTCGCACATCGAGGTCGCTCTCCAAAGCCGTCTTCTCCGTCTCCAATTGATTCACTCGGGCCCGGAGACGCATCACCTCCTCATTCGCACTAAGTAGCTGAGAATCTTTATCCGACATCCTCTCCTCCGAAAGACTTAAGTCGAGCTCGACCTTCTTGATATGTCTCTCCAAGTCTGAAACTTGAGCGAGTGCCTCGTCGGCGCGAGCACTTTCCTTGGCCAAACTATCCAATAGCGTGTTGATGGATTCCTTACTCCATCCCGTTCTTTGCTTTTCGGTGGAGATTGCATGCTCACCAATGTACTTCAGATATGCTCCCATCTGTGAACAGAGCGGTTAAGGCACGAATGAATTGATCGTTGAAAGATGATAACTAAAGAGAGCTTACCCAAGCCCATAGACCGCCCATGCGGTTGTATGCCTCCCTCATACTTTACTTCTGCTCCCGGATATGTTGAAGTGTCGAGGGGTAGTGAGCTCGTTCGATCGCAACCGAACCAAGGAAGGCAGCAACAGGAACTTTGAAAAATGGAAGGTTGTTGAGAGGGGGCGTGGCTTGAATTATTTCCTCCCCTAGCCCCCGGAAGTCGTCTACAGCATCGGGAAGCGCAAAGTCATCCCTCAACCACCTCGGCGTCTCCCCTGCAACATAAGAGGCCTGATCGCCAGGGGCCGAAGGAGCACCTGGAGGTCGGGCAGGGCCGTCAACTTCGAATTCCCAGAGATGAGGAGACATCACTTCATTCGTATAAGGGATATAGACAGAAAACCCCATACCTCGGTCGTCTGCGGCCTCTGTTTCGGGTTGGTCGGTATGCTCGGCAGTAGGCTCCGGAATAACATCGGGCTGATCGGCACGCTCGGCAGAAAGCTCTGGAATGGCATCTGTAGGATGATCCCCCTCATTTTGTGAGGGAGCCCTCACTTCAGGGATAACGGAGGCGGGCGGAAGTACTTGAGTTGGGAAAACAGCCGCCGTCACTATAGGCTCCCCCACTCTCCTTAGCTTTGCAACTACTTTGCTCATTCCGGCGGCCCTCTTCCTACTCGGAGCTCTCCGAGGTGCAGCGGGCTCGTAGGGGACAGGACCCCCCTTCAGTTTCCCTCCCTCAACTTCCACTAGGACAGCAGGGTCCTTGGGCAAGGAGTTGAGGTGCGCTTGCCTCAGTTTCCGAGCTTTATTCCGACTTGACAACAGAAAACCAATGTCCATCTCGCCTAAACAAAAAAAAAAAAAAAGAGAGAGCATATCAATCAAGGTACGCACAATACAAAAACAAAAAAAAAGGGAGAGAAGAGAGAACAGGAAAAGAGAGAGGAGGGGTAGCAAAAACCCCACCTAGAGAAGGTTGACAACCAAGGGAGAGGTTATCATTACAAAATCTGCACTCAGTGGCAAAAACACCCCAGGGTGCAAAATCCAAGCTGGGTTCTCGATCTCCACAGCAAAACCCAACTCATTTTTGCGCTGGCGCTGGTGAGGACCCATCCCGCACCAATCCAGACTCCCATGGGACAGTAAGGCAAAGGTGGAATAGGCCCTCGATTGGTTTGCCGAAGACTCTCCTAGGTCGGCCTTCACTCGATCAACAAAAACTTTCTCGCTAAGGGTCAGTATGGGATCCTTGACATACGCAGGTCACTTCACCATCTCACACATCATAGGGGGGAAAGGAAATCCGACCTTAGACTCTACCCAAACCCAGTCCTCCTGCCAGTTCACCTTACCAGGAGGGTTTTCAAACAGGTAAGGCTTCTCAGAGTGAGGTCGAAGGGATAAAGTATGATACGTCCCCCTCGTCTGGGATCTCAAACCAGAGAAATACAGTTGAAGGAGGCATGGGGTTAACTCCACACCAAGTCGGCGACAGAGCACAATCATCGCCACGACCGAGCGAACAGCATTGGGATGTACTTGCGCAGGCTGGACTTTAGCATACAAAAGGAAGTCCACGAAAGTTGGATCCAAGGGGAAGCGAAGACCAGCGTCGAAGTGGGAAAGAGGAAAGGGAATGCTTCTCAAGGAAAGTTTGGCTATCCTAGGCTCAACGGATAACTTGTACACCTCGGTATCAACCAACAAGTCATATCTCAAAGCCCTCACCTCCTCTTCCGTCAGCACATTGGACTTCAAAGAGAAGTGACTAGGGGGCAAATTCTCGGGTGCCACCTCGATCAGTATGCCCTCCGGAACGTCACCCACATCACCTCCCGCTACGGCCACTGCTGCAAGATCAGCCATCTCAGTAGAATCAGATAGCTCCTGTGAAACATCACCAGGTATCACCATTTTGTTTTTCATGAACTCATTAAGACCAGTCTTGTCATGCAACCCAATTACCCTAGAGCCAGATGGAAGGAAAGAATTGGGGTCCAATCCCAGAGTCCTACAATCTACCTCCTTCAAGTCAACATGCCACTCCTCCCCATCGCTATACACAAACGACTGAGTATCCCTACAAATTCTCCATCCGTCCCAGTAGCTTTGATATAAAACTAGGTCTGGGATGCTCAACACCAAGGATGGTTTAAACCCCACACTCTTATGACCCATGACTAAAGACCTAGAGATGAGGACAAAGGGAAAGCAGGAAAAAGAAGAATGAAAAGGGCAACAATATGAGGGGAGCGTGTGCGTACCTTTGGAAACGACAGAATACGGTAGAAGGAACGAACAGTGAAGGGTCGCCTCTATAAGAAAACCCAGAACCCTGCTCTGAAGAAGATGAAGATGCTGGAAGAAACAGGAGACAAAGAGAGCGAGAGAGGGAGAAAATATCTCAAAGCCGAAACACTTAGATAATCTGGAAGGAAAAGAAAGGGAAAAGAATTCAAACCTTTTGAAAAAGAGGTTTTATACGCTGAGGGCGGGAAGCCCGAGCAACGGCGCACCTTTCCCGGGAATAGTCATAATTACCGTATGTGGGGAGTCGCGTGGTTTCAGATAGGACAGGTGGAGATGGGGATGTATTTGCATGCGCCGCTTCACCTTCTACAAGATAAAGGGGGCCGGATCCGCATGAATGAACCTGCCTCAGATTCAATGCATGCGAGGGGCCACTGAACGGCCAGATTAATTCTCTCCCATAAATGGCTAAATTAATTATGGGCAATAAATCAAATCGGGAATAGAGGCTAAGTATGGAAGACGAACACCATGAAAGGACCTCGATACCCAAAAACGAGGTACTGGCGGGCGAGGGGAAGACTTGGTATTATATTTATCCCACTCGTAGAAAAGGGCGGACCCCAAACATTTATTAAAGATCATTAATGCGACCTCGTTATTTCCCCCAATTATCATCATTTTTTTATTGTCTCAAGTACAAAAATGGTTGAGGGCATTAAATGTCCGAAAGACATGCTACCCTCTTGTCATTGTCTAATCCACAAAGGCTGATAGCCGAAACTGCTTCTTCCCAACGGACAAGTGCCACTTGTCCAATAGGGAGTAAATCTAGTTTCTTTACACGGGGATAAGTTCTCTTACATGTAAGAGGAAAGGAGCACTGACTTATCAGGGTATATATACACAAAAAGGAAGTCAGAAACAGGTACGCTCACTATTTATAATCATCTCCAAAACTCTTTCCTCTCAATATTCTCTCTGCAAATCAGAGATCCCTTCACGTATAATGGCTGGGACCTCTAGACTTTTCCAAGCACTAGTCTAACTTGATCGTCGGAGAGTCTACCGGAGCCTTGTCTCCGTGTAGACCTTTTTTAAGGTGCATTGGGAGCGCGGGTAATCCTTCCTGAACCCCTGTTTGGAGACATAAACCTGATTAGGAAATTCTTGGCTTGATCAATATATATATGTATAGGGTGGGTAACCAAATATGTATATATATATATATATTAAAATTTAATATTATTTTTAAGTAAAGTAAAATATGCTTACTCCTCACTAAGTAAATAAACTAAATCAAGTCATACCTACTAAGAGTTGAAACTCTTAAATGACCAAATATAGTTAGAAATGTAAAGTATAAAAAAAAAAAAAATGATGCAATAAATATTACTTAAAAATATTTTTTATTTTATTTTATTTTACTTATCACATTAAAAAATTAATATAAATTTATTAATATTTTCTCTTTAATATTTCTATACTTAATGATTAACAAATCATACTTATTATTTATTATTGTTAAAAAAGTAAAGTAAAAAAATATTTTAATTTTTTTAACAAAAAATAAGTATAAACATTGAAATTAACTTAAATATTAGTAATTGAATGGACAATAAATTTACATGTAATCAATTATGAAATAACCAATAATATGTTGGAAGGTGTCAAAGATGACGAACTCGACTAATGAAAACTAAAACAATGTTCAGCCAATCAAATAGCGCTACGTCATTGTCTAGTGTTGATAGATCAAATATATTCTCTTAGTTACCTTTTTCATCTATAAATGAAGACTACGTCGAGCATTGAAGGGGTCAATGGTATTCATAAATTGTGAAGTTCTACAAATACCAATTGACGGATCAAAATCAAGCTAATACTATTAGAAATCAAATTCATTCAGAAATCAAGTTCAAAAACACTCAAATAATAATAATCAATGAAAATAATCCATTGTAAATCAAAATAATATATATTTTTATTTGTTTATCATTTTTAATTGTATTTTTACAGATGCAAAAATCACGTTCATAACGTGAGTTTAACATATATTCTTTTTATTTATATTAGAATCGAAATTGTTAAACAACATAATAGTTCCAATAATAAAGTAATAAAAGAAAATACTATTTGTGTACGAAAATAATAAAGAGAGAATACAACCTTTATTATTATTATTATTATTATGTATGGATTATGATATTCAACTCTCACCACCAATTGAATCTTTCCTTCTTCCTAATTTGCCAAGAGGTGTAAAGGTAACGTCACCCGAATATTCCCCAGTTCGAGATATTTTTTCAATATTGAGCTTTTTTAGGTGGATTAATTTAGGTCAGAAAAGTTTGAGATACTACCGTTAAAAAGAACTCTCGCCACCAATTACGTTGGAATGTCATGATTTATGATTCTTGAGTCGTTTTTCACATGAGAATGAGATGTTTGCTTTACCCACGAAAGAAGAACAACCACTACAATTTTCAAATCTAAATTCTTATTTAGGTAATTCTCCTACCAAAATACATTGGAAAAAAGTGGTTTTGCTACCCCACTCCACTTTAATTTAATTCCTTTCTTGGAATATTTCCTATAACATTTCTTCTTCTCTTTTTTTTTTCAAATATATATATATATAATATAATATATCAGGGTTAACACTCTTTATACTCATGACTTCTATTATTTAAATATTTTAAATAATCTTTTAAGTTTTTTTTTTTTTTTTTTTTTTTGGCCTTTATGAAAAATTCAAAATATTTTACTTCGTTCTTTATTTTTTTACAAAGTTATTCTATTTTTGTTACTTATTAAAGAATCAAAATGTTTAAAATATTGAAAACGCTTTTTTTTTTGCCCTTTAAAGAAAGGGACACTTTAATTCAGCGAATTACATTATGTCAATTTATGATAAAATTTTACATAATA
>JAXGGT010020008.1:0-16425 GCA_035583425.1 Marsdenia floribunda
CTAAAAACCTACAAGAAATACCAAATAAAAGGCATAAAATGGTAACAAAAACATGATATATTTTTGTGTTATCAAAATCTATCATACTATTTAGGTTCTAGTTGATACCAATGATACTTGGGTTGTGTAGGATCCACTGTACTATTACGTATTTTTCTCTCCTTCGCATGAATTTTTACATTGTTGAACAATGTTGTTGTTTGATGTAGTGACATTGAATTCAACTTGGATATGTTTCCATACGTTAGTCCCAAACCTTCTTTGGACCCATGACTCCATCCTTCATCTTCCAATCACAAAGGATCCTAAAAAGAAATAACCTTCTAGATTAGTCAACCACATCTTCTTAGCGAACTACCTTGTCTCCTTTCATCTCTTAACTAGTTTGATGTTTTGACAGGTTACTTGGACCATAACTATAGGAAGTGTTGAAGTAATTTGTATTCCTCAAGTTTATCAAACACAAAATACATTCCCAAAACAACATTCAATCACATAGTCAATGCAAACAAATTCAGCCATTGTTCAAATGCTAAAACAAACCATGAGCTCTTTACAATTTCATATGAATCAATAACAAACCCATTTTTGTAATGAACCTCAACAAAAGGATGATAAAAGTTTAAAAAATAAAAAATAAAAAACTCACATTTTTATTTTTATCTTGTTGAATGTGCTTCACAAGCTAATTATTTCACTGCTATATGACTTGAGATCCTTTGCTATTAAACGGGAATGACAAATCTCTAAAACGTAGAAACCAAACAAACATATTATCTAAAAATTGAACATTGCACCATAGTTTGCATCATCTATGTGAAATTTTACGGACCCAAAATAATGAACCTAGAATAATACAAACATCATATTAAAACATAAAAAATTCCTGCATTCATAATAAACATTTCACATATACAAGGAAAGACAACATGCATGTTGCATACATCACCCATAGACGCCCATATCAAAACAAATTCCGGATTTGATAAATAAAATAGGAATGAAGGATATATTTTGACTTAAATATTTAAATGGCATACATTGAAACTCAATGTGTGCAACTTGTCTACAAAATATGGAACATGAAAAATTGGTGAATTTAGTCTTTAATGTTCATAATTTTAGTGTAGTTGGTCCCTTTCTTTTATTTTTTATTTAGTAGGTCCCAATGTATAATAAGTTAGTACATTTGGTCCCTTTATATACAAAATCTATTGTTTAGACAGGTTAAATTTGTGAAAGAATTGACCAAATATACCAACTTATTATACATTAAAACCTATTAAATAAAAAAAAAGGAAAAAAAGAAAATGGACCAAACACTCCAATAATAAAAAAAATTAGGGATCAAATTCACTAATTTTCCAATGGAACACCCTAATCCCATTCAGTATATGATCTACACTTTAATACTACATATTAGACGATTTCAAATAGATGCAAAAATCTACCCACATATTGTATATTTTATAACTTCGTACAATCACCAAACTACCAAATATTGAAGATAAATACTTACTTAGCTTTTTATTATTATTATTTAGAAGGAAATTAAAAAAAAAAAAATGTAGTTTTTCAAGTTTTACAAATTCAGTCCGAATCGCATTTATAAATTTTAATTCATTTTATTTAAAGAGTTTTATTTGTTTATTTGTTCAACTTTTGTATAAATAGCTCTGAAGACTTTTCGGCCCATTTAAAAATTAAGAATGGGCCGTACAGATAATAAGAACAATGGATCTAACAGTAAGCCCAATAAAATATCTCGCAATCAAAAACTTCTTCTCTTGTTTTTGCACATCCTTCTTTTCCTTTCTAATATTTTATAAAAATTTAAATATTCACTTTTAATTCAATAAAAGAAAAAATTGATAGTAAATAAGTTGCAATACTATTCTAATTATTATGGTTATGATTATACTTAAGGTATGATACAAATAATAAGAAAAAGAAAAAGAAGGGACAAAAGTGTTAGTTATACTTATTTTATAAGAACATAACAAATGAAATGGAAAAGCTAAAATTTTGCTTTAAATGCAATTAATTATAATTTATACTATTAGATATCTAATAAACCATGTTTTAGTTATAAAAATTTAAAATATATAGAGTTTAGTGTCAAATAACTATTTTAATAAATACATAAATAATAAAAGATAACTTAGAACTATTTTTTAATAATAAATGGACTAAGAAGGTCAATTTGGGTAATAAACCATCAAGTGGTTGCTATGTGTCATCCTCTTTTTGGAGAACAATTTTTTTTATTATTATTATTTTAATATTTATCTACCCATTTAAGAGGAACCAAATACTTTATTATTTAGACAAATGAGATATAGGTATCTAAGTAGACTAAAGCATAAAAACCCTAAGTTCAAAATAGGCAAAATATATATATATATATATATATATTTCTATGTCAAGTAATCTTTTAATGTTGAGCACAAAATTGAGTTTTATGTACATTATATATACACACTCAAACTAGACTCAATTTTGAATCAATCAGATTCAAATTAAAGGTTTTTAAATACATAAAATGAAGGAGAAATAAATGTGACAATATTAGACCTGACATGAAAATAACACAAAATTAGTAGCTTAGGATGGATGATTAACGAATTCAAATTAGAATGGATCGATCTTTTTTAATAATAATCGTGTTCAAATTATAAACAAATTGAATTTGCATAATCCCGTTAAATAATAATTAATTTTTATTTTTATTTTTATTATTTTATTTAATTATATATTTTAATCTATTATAAATGACTTATTAATTTTAATATTTCATATATAATGAAATTAAATAATATGAATATTTTTATAAGTGAAAAACATAAAATGATGGGGGCAAAAAAAGGTATTTCGGAAGCAAAAGATCTTGAAAAATGGAGGTAGTAGACACATGGCCAAAGTTGGGGACCATTTGAGGAATTAGAGGAAAGGGAAACTCTTAAAATCAAAATCTCACTTTTTACTTTTTCTTCATCCGTTCCTTCTTAGGGGCAGGTAGATACAGCCAAAATTCAATACATAAAGGCAACAGTACTTAAGAATTCTCTTGTAGGTCCCTCAACTTGTTCTGTTTTATTTTTAAAGTACAACTGTTTTTATGTTATACCACCTTATCATATTCAGATTTTTTTTCCCCCCTTATTTCTGCAAAATAAAAGCCAAATTGGTAGAGGATCTCTAAGGTTCTTCGGATACATGATAAAATAGTTAAAATGTGAGGATTCAAGTCAACATAACTTCTTTTTTTTTTTTTTTTTTTTTTTTGAGAAAATTACAAGTATAAATACACTAAAAACAAAGTAAAAAGCAGCACAAGTTTCGATGTGGGACAATGTGTTTCTTTTGTAAAAGTACCAAAATATTCTTGTTTAAGAATAGGCTTATGAACTGGATGGGCCTTGCCTTAATCTTGGGTTGCCTTAGTCTTGGACTGTTATTATCAGAACTCAATGACATTTTACAGTCATATAAATTTTTTTATTCATGTCCTCATCTTTAACTGAATAAAAAAAGGACTAAATATATTAAAATGAAAATTAATATACAAAAATTATCTAAGAAAAATTTCGGGTAATTTTTTAATTTCTTTTCTTTCTTTTTTTTTTTGAAATTTTGAAATTTTTTTGCCTCTAAGGTAACTCGAACTCATAAACTTTTAGATTATAAGTGTAATTGCTACTAAATAATTTTAATTAAAAGTTTAGAATATTTATTTTTAAATAATAAACTAATATTATTGTACACTTTAATTTTTTTTTTTCTATAGTTGCACAATGGAAACATTTTGGTGTCTAATCTAGAAGTGAATTACAACAATAAAATTTCTACTCTTATTTTATTGTCACTGAAATAAAGATAATTTCTTTTTTCCTCTTTTTTTTGCAATAGCACAATTACAACTAAATTATGATGGAAATAATTTTTGTTATAAAACCTAAACTTAGAAACCAAAGTTTATTAATTAATCACTTTTTTTTACAATTGCATTGTTTGATTACATTTCGTCATAAATTTGCAATTATTTTCATAATCAATCATAATTTGGTGATACAACCCTTTATTACTTAAAAATAATATATATATATATATATATGTAAAGAGATTTCTCAAATTTTGGGTAACTTTGTATTACTTATATTATTAATATTTAATTCTAAAAATTTTAAGAAAAATTAGTGATTTAGTGCTTAACATATCACATTTTGTACGATAGGTTGCTTTTTGCTCATAATCTATCTAAGTAACTTAATCTACTTGCTCGCAATTTTTCATAGACATATTAAAATAATATTATATATATATATTAAAAAGAACTAATCATACCAAAAACAAGAAATGTAAGGATCAGATCTACCCATTTTTTTAAAAAAATGTAAATTATTATTTAAATAATTGTTTAGTTTAGTCTTTTAGCAATTTTTTATTATTCAGGTTGGTTCAATTTTATTTTATTTTTTTTAATTTTTAAACAAATTAATCTCTTATCTAATTTTAATTGTTCAAATCAATCCTTTTAAAAATAATTAACAAATTTGAGTTAAATTTTTTACATATTTTATGTACATAAGTATTAGAAAGAATTAATAGATTTTTTTTTTCCTTTTTTTTTTGAAAATTTTGAGACACTTTCGCTTCTAACATGTCTCGAATTCATGACCTCTCAGATTACAAGCGAGGTTGCTAAAAACTAAGCTAAGCCTTCTTGACAACTAACAGATTGTTAGGAGATTTAAATTTATTAAGACATGTATGACACATATACAATTTTAAAATTTTGTTATATGAGATTGAACTATGTGAAAATTGATAAAATTGAATAATCATTTTTCCCTTAATAAAAATTACGTACTCATGTAAACATTTTAACCAAAATTTGTTAATTATTGATTAAAATACAGATTTCAATAATCAGAATCAAATAAAAAAAATTAATTTATTTGAAAAAAATAATTTAATATCAACCTAAATAACAAATATTATTAAAAGACTAAATCTAATAATTATTTTTATTACTTTTAATTAAAGTTAATAAGTTATTCTTAATGTATCTTCATTTTTAATTTATATTTTATTCTAATTAAATACTCAATCACTATATGAATTGCTATATTCTTATAATTAATATTTATACCACAATTTTAGTTTTATTAATTTATATATTATTTAACATTTATCAAATAATTATAATATTTTATTATTATTTTTTAAAAAAGGTAATCATTTCTTATATTATATATATATTCGAGAACGGTTAAGTGGAATATTAATCTACCCTTCACTTCCATTTAATTTTAACTTTCTAAAAATTTATATTTTTATTTTTAAATCGGTTAAATTAAAAAATTTTCAATAAAAAATAATCAAAATATAATTTTTCACTGGAATTGATTTTAATTTTCATCAACATGGCTCCTCTAATTTCTAGAGAATAATTTTGTTTAGTTTTGAAGAGTACATACTCCCTCAAGAATGACCTGGATACAAGGGATCATGCGTCACTGGTTACTCAACAGAAAGTCAAAGGGCCATGTCACCATTCGGTACCTCTGGGACACGTCAGTAGTTAACAAAGTGTTCCTAGATTCCGTCCTTCGAATTTCGCAGGACTTATTTATTAATTTTTATACGCCTCAATGTGATCCTTTTTTCTCTCTATACAGTTTTGTCATGAAACACGCTATAGCACCACTTGGTGCACTATAGCAACATTATCAAAATGGCTAGGTCAAATAAGCACACCTCCTAATCTTGAAAAGGGGTTGCTAAAGTACTCATGTGGCTGACATGATATGCCTGTAGATCAAAACTGTTCCACACCCCTCTCAATCTCATTGGCTTGTACGCTGATCACATTAATAGCATACCATATAAATAGGTCTGGACGAATAGTCCCCAAGCAAACAAGGTGAAAGCATTCTTATTAGAGCATTATTTTATTATTAAGGTATTGTCATATTTTTTACTCTTTCTCTTCTATCAATGGACAACTAGTTAATCTGATCACTCACTTTTCTCTTACTCCTTATTGAGCTAAGCATCAGAGAATCTTGATAGAGAAAATCTCCATCTCATACTTCATTGCAGGTGATTTCAACTTCACTTGAAGGAACGAGAATCCTTTATTCTCCACCTAATCAACTCCAACTCATCATTCGATTTATATGTCATTGTTCTAGATTTTGGCTACATCAAGTTTATATATATATATATTGTGAGTGGTCCGGCATGAAATGAATGGAGGGGCAATTATGGTGATTGGAATACATAGAAAGATTTTCAAAATCTAAGTAGAAATGTGACCAAACGGGGGGACCCATCTAAGAATTTCTTAAGAAACTGAGCCAAAATTGCATTCCGCACTATTAATAACAGTAACAATAATAATAATAGCGCAGAAACGGCAGCATCCAATATTCTTTTGGAGTAGGCCCTCTTGTTTGGTCTCCAAATTCAAACATTTCCATCCCTTATTAAATCCCTTTTTTATTTAAAAGAAAAAAAAACTAAAATTTAATTAATTTTAACTTAAATACTTTTTTTAATAAAAAAAATTAAAACATAAAAATATTGTATGATTTCAAAATTAATACTTTTAGTGTTTTATTAAATTCTTTTAATTCTAATGATCGGTATAATTTATAGTTAATTTTTAAATTAAGGTTTTTTTTTTTAAAAAAAAAAATATTAAATGTTATACTTATATTTTAATAGAATATTAGAAAATTTAATTTTTAAAATGCCTTTTATTTTCCATAATTGAATAATAAAGTTTATCTTTTAATGGTTTTTTTTTTATAATAATAGTAAATATATAATGTTCCTTATAATATAATTTGGGACATTCTATATTTATATTTTAATTGAACGTCAAAATATGTAATTTAAAATTTCCCTTTTTTCACAAATAATTTCTTTAATTTATATTTTTTCTCTTTCCAAAGTTAATGAATATATAATATAATTTTAAAGTTTTTTTTTTTTTCCAGTTGTGAGAGGTCGGTTGGCTAATCAAGACTAAAAGTATGTTTAAATTTAAATTAAGTTTTGTATTAAAGAAAAATAATATTTTTTTATTCTAAATATTATATTTGTTTAGACAACATTTAAAAGAAAAATAAATCTATCCTCCAAATTTGTATTATAATAAAATCACAATTATTATTTTTAAATAAAAATGTTATTCAAATAATGCATTAAATAATAATTTTTTTTTACAAAAAGCGATTGTTTTGATCTATAATTATAAGAAATTATACATTTGAATAAAAAGAAATAATCTTGACATTTGTTTTAATTTTAAATTTAGTTTAATATATATATATATATATATATATATATATATATATTCATTTTAAATTGAACCTTAATTTATTTAATTGCACTAAAAGGGGAAAGGTCCCTGTCCTGAAGTGTAGTCGTCGTGGGAAGTATGGTCAAAGGTAGGAAACAATAAATACTAATGAAAAAGAAAAACGTTGAAATCAACGAAAGCGGCTAATACAATAGTCAAAACGATTGCCAAAGATACCTAAGACGAGTGATTGTTTATAAAGTTTTGTCGATACTTAAAAAAAAAAAAAAAAAAAAAAAAAAAAAATTGTAAATTTAAAATTACACATATAACAGTTTAAAAATTTAATACTAAAGTTTAACAATCATAAAAAATTTAATAACAAAGTTTAACAATCATCAAAGACAGCTTATGTCACCCACAAAAATTCACAAACAAAAATTACAATTTTTTTTTTTTTTTTTTAGTTAGATTATCTTGTGTATGAAGTCATTACTTTCAAGGTTATATTTAAATTAGGCTCCTCCACGTGTTTCTCTCAAGAGGTGCTTGAGGGTTTTTGGTAGTGTCTCTCATTTTGGTAACTGCTATTGCTGTTTTTGGTAAGTGCTTGATTAGTGGATCTTGTCTCCACCGTGGTTTCTTGCCGGAATTCTACCGGTTTTCTATCCGCAGTCCAACTTTGTGGGTGTGGTATTGTGCAGTATTGGTTTCTAGGGTTTCTTTGGGTTCTTTTGCATGGTATCATAGGTTCTTTTGCAACGTGGGTTCTTCATCCTCTCATCGGGGCTGGACTACGCTTTCTCTTTGGGTGGTGCTATCAGATGGATGAGGCGATTCTCCAGCGTCTTTGTAGCGTTGGCCTGAAAGATGAGGAATCGGGTGGTCTCTCTTTGGATTCAACAGATATTGAAGAAGGTTTGAAAGAAGCGGAACTAAGTATCCTGGCTTGTATACATGGAGGTAAACCTTTCAATCTTGAGGGATTCAAAGCAGCCATGGGCAGATCCTAGAAATGTGCCTCTTTTTCCATGCAAAAAGTGGATGACTTGTTTTATCAGATTTATTTCGGTACATAGGACACAGTGGACTACATGTCAGCTAATGGTCCTTGGAATTTTGAAAACCAACTAGTACTCATTTGCCCAAGACTTCGCAGTTCTTCGTGGACAATCAGTGAGATTGAAAAGGAGTATTTTTGGGTGTGGCTTACACTGGAGGTGGGTATTAAACTAGCCAAAATCCTAGATTCATGCTTGGAAATTCAACTTAGGGAAGACCGCACTCTTGGGACCAAATTCTACCATATTAAGGTTTTGGTTGACATCACAAAACGCTAAAATAAGTACAAAGAGTGATACTACCGAGTGGATCTAGCCATGTTGGTTTATTGAAATATGAACGCATTCCGAATTTTTGTTTCAATTGTGGCATGATTGGGCATAGGTACCGGACATGTGAGAAGCCACTTAACGCCAATACAGACGTTAAAAACATGGCGTATGACCCTTGGATGGGTGGAGTGGACAATGTGTTTTCTGACCAACTTTTCGCCATTAAACATCCCAATTCTAATGAGGTGAATATAGATGATGTGGCAGAGGGTCTCTCACTGGATAGATTGACTGCTATGCAAGCGCATCCCCAGCATATGGGAGCAGTCGTGGATGTACCAACCAAGGCAACTATGGGAATTTGTACTGATCTGGCGGTTCACTACAGCCCCAGCCAACCTAAGCAGGTCCTTACACAGCCTGTGCATTTGACCCCAAAGAAACATATTAGCGGTGACAACACGACTGGGCAGACTTTGGTGACTAGGAGTTCTGCTGCGAAGAAGAAGACGTCAACGGCAGCAGTTGCTTGGCAACCCCGCCGATCGCCATGACTTGTATTGGATGGAATTGCCGGGGTTTGGGGTCCCCCCTAGCAATTCGAGAACTTAAAACCCTTATTCGGTCTCATAAACTGGATATTCTTTTTTTGATGGAAACAAGATTATCAGCTCATCGTATGACTAGTTTAAAATTTTAGTTGGGTTTTACAAATGTTTTTGTAGTTGATCGAATTGGTCTTGGTGGTGGTTTAGCAATGTTATGGGTGGATAGTGTTGATGCACAATTGCTTAGCTACTCTGCTAGCCATATAGATATTCGAACAAATAATTGGCTGAAGAGTGGGATTGGGTTTGTCACTGGATTTTATGGTCACTGGTATGCTACTCAACGAAGGCATTCTTGGGATTTAATGAGGAGAATTAGGGCCAATTGGACTGAACCATGGTGTCTCATCGGTGATTTCAATGATGTTTTATATCAACATGAAACCACGAGTCGCCTTGGACGACCACAACATCTCATGAACAATTTCAGATGCGTTGCGGAGGAAATGGAGCTGGCTGAAGTTTGCATGGAGGGTTAACGTTACACCTGGTGGAATAAATGCTTGGGGGTTGCATCAACCCGAGCCAAGTTGGATCGAGTTCTTGGCAATGCCTCCTTCATCATGCAGCAGCCTCATTTTTTTGTCCAAACCATTCCTATGCCCTTGTCCAATCACCATGCATTGTGGCTGCAACTGGATAGGCCGACTGATGATACCCGAGGCATGCGTGGCAAGCCTTTGCGTATGGAACCATGGTGGGCAAAGGAGGTGGAATGTAAAGAATCAGTGGAGAATGCGTGGCAGTTTTCTTCAATCAGTTCACCTGGAGCACTTTTGAATTGCGTGAGGATTTAAAGCTTCAATTACATTCTTGGAGCTCTAAAAAGTTTGGCATGTCCCAAAGGAGATTAGGAAAATCCATGACAAATTAAATCAGTTGGAGGGTAATGAGACTAGGTATGAGGAATTCCGGAAGTGCCACTGGCGTCTTCAAGAATTTCTAGAAGTTGACAATGGATTTTGGCGGCAAAGATCAAGGTTGAATTGGTTGATGAATGGAGATAAAAATACTGCATACTTCCACCACCATGCAAACCATAGACATCGTCATAATCGCATTGTGAAAATTCAGGATGAGATTGGTGTGGTTCATACCAAACAACAAGATATTTCAGCTATTGTAGTGAATTTTTTCTCTTCTTTATTCACTAGTGAACACCTTACTACTGATTTTGATCTTTTGTTCCATTATGTTGGTTTTAATCAGCTTTCAGATGCAAATAAATACACTTTGGAGAGACCTTTCCAACAGGAAGACATTTGGGCTGCCCTAAAGTCCATGTGTCCTACGAAGGCTCCAGGATCGGATAGCTATCATGCTTCTTTTTTCCAGAAATTTTGGGGCACAATTGGTTCCTCTATCTCTAAGATGCTTTTGGGATGTCTCAATGAGGGTAACTTTATTTCTGAGCTTAATGATACGTTTATTACTCTTATACCTAAACTAAAGGAACCTAAGTCCATGTATAACTTTTGTCCTATTAGTTTATGTAACGTGGTTTATAAAATTTTCTCCAAGGTTTTAGTCCAAAGAATTATACCTATCCTAAATAGTGTTATCGGGGAAGCCCAAAGTGCCTTTGTCAGTGAAAGATTGATTACGGATAATATTATTATTGCTTATGAAGTATTTCATTGGCTTTGTCTTGGAAAGAGTACACGGTGTCCGAACTCCTATGCTATTATAATTGATATGGCCAAAGCCTATGACCGTGTTGAATGGAAATACTTGGAGTGGATCATGATCAAAATGAATTTTCCCATGAGGTTGACTAATATGATTCTGCAGTGTGTCACTACTATTCGTTTGATTAATCTGATTTTGCAGCGTGTCACTACTATTCGTTTTCAGATTCTTGTTAATGGGGAACCTTCTTGGCAATTCACATCATCCCGAGGACTTAGGTAAGGCGGCCCACTGTCTCTGTATCTCTTTATTTTGTGTGCGGAGTGTTTCTCGAACCTCATTCATCATGCGGTGTCACAAAGGACATGGAAGGGCATTCAGATGGGTAATGGTGCTCCTCTTTTATCTCATCTCTTTTTTGCAGATAGCTGTTTCTTATTTATGCAGGATTCGAATACTAGTCTTGACACTTTTCTATCCATTTTGAATACTTATGAGCGAGCTTCTAGCCAAAGAATTAATGCACACAAATCTTCCATTTATTTCTCCAATGGCTTCCTCGAAACAAAGAGACATGAGGTGACCCACAAGTTAGGGATGACGGTGTGCCAGGGCGAGGGAACTACTTAGGTTTACCCTATCTCATTGGGCGTTCAAAGACAGAAATTTTTGCATATTTGAAGGATAGGATCTGGAAAAAGACTCATGGTTGGAAGGAGAAGCTTCTCTCAAGGGGTGGTAAGGAAGTTTTGATCAAGTCTGTACTTCAGGCAATCTCAACATATGACATGTCTGTTTTTAAACTACCTATGCGTTTATGTAAGGACATTGAAGCACTTATCAGGAGGTTTTGGTGGGGTTCATCTGGTGATGGTCATGGTATGGCTTGGGTTGCTTGGGACAAAATCTGTCATGCTAAAGTGGATGGTGGTTTGGTTTTCAAAGACCAATCCTTGTTCAACAAAGCGCTTTTGGCTAAACAAGGATGGCGTCTAATCTAGCACCCGAAGTCTCTTGTTGGACAAGTTCTAAAATTTAAATATTTTATGGCTAAGGATTTTCTTGGTGCAAGCATCGGGGCCAGACCTTCATACATATGGAGATCATTATTGTTTGGGCGAGATTTGTTGAAACAAGGGCTAAGATGGCGTATAGGTGATGGTTCTCGGGTTCGGGTCTTCCATGATCCGTGGCTGCCCATGCCAACATCTTTTAAACCTGTGACGCCTTGGTGTTTTTTGCATGAACAATTTTGTGTGGGTGATCTAATCTCATATGGGCAATGGCGGCATGAGCTCCTTGTACTTTTCTGCCCTAGGGATAAGGATCTCATTTGCTACCCCACTTGGCCCCAATGGTGGTGGTTTGATCTGGCATTTTACACCGTTTGGACATTTCTCAGTCTCCTAGGCTTATAAGGTTGGATTGCATATGCAAGCCACTTCCATGCACTCTGTTGGTTCATCTGTGCCTAACCTTGACTGGACTCACATCTGGAATTGTAACATTACACCCAAGATAAAGTTGTTTGCATGGAAACTATGCCATAATGCACTAGCTACGGGTTGCAACCTTTGAAACAAAAGAATCAAATTGGAGGCTACTTGCCCACGCTGCCAGTTAGCTCTCGAGACAGATTTTCATATATTTTTCCATTGTGAATTTGCACAATTTGTTTGGAGAGGGACAAACTTTTATCCACTGACCTTGCTCTCTAAGGCACGCTCGTTGCTCTAATTATTTCATCTCCTTGTTGACCGACAGCAGGGTGCGTTTCAACAGCTGGAGCATTTCATCACTGTCTTATGGGGGTTCTGGGGTGCCAAAAATGCATTTATATTCTCTGGCAAAATCGCAACATAACAGCAAATGGTTAGCCAAGCACTAGACTTCCTTATACAGTATCAGTCTTCCCAGGCTGGTGTCAGTGTCCAGGAATCTACAGCTGCGCACAAACCATCTCATTGGCTGCCTCTTGAACCTGGTTAGCTGAAACTCAATGTGAACGCTTCCTTTCATGGTGGTGGTGCTAGATATGGCTTTGTTCTACGGAATCACTGAGGTGAAGTGATTATCTCTGGCACAGGGCCTCTGCGGGGGGCATCTTCGGCTGAACATGCAGAGTTGCTGGCAGTTTGGTGTAGTCCAAGGTTTGGCGAAATCTGAGGTGAATTTATCTGTGATGGGTGGTTTGCTTGATCAATTCAAGTTGATGTTCTTAATGAATGGCAAGTTTACACTTTAGTATAATCATAGAACCACGAACTATGTTGCTCATTGCTTAGCTGCTTTAGGGCATACGTTGGTTTCTGATGTATACTCGGCTAACTCCTCTCACCCTATGGTATTGGAGGCTCTTCATTCGGATTGGTCACGCATTAATAAATGAATTTCCTTTTTGTTCAAAAAAAAAAAAAAAAAGTCATTACTTCGACTTATTAAATTCATTTAAGGAGAAAGTCTTACCCTAACTCTTATCACAATAAAAAAAGTTAACAAATACAACATTTACAAAAAAAAAAATGGTAGCTATGAGCCGTTATTTTTTACCACCAATTATGATGGCTCCTTGGTTGTTGTTTTTTGTAAACCAAAAACGATGGTTTGTCGGCAAGTGTCGTTTTTGGTATTTTTTGTTTTTTTTTAAAAAAATACATATCTAAAATGACAATATTTAGAAAAATCATATTAGGTTTAGCACATACAATAGCCGTGGTGACCATATACGACAATTTTATAAGTGTTATAATATGTTGGGCAAATACGACGCTTTATTTAAGCAAATATGGCGGTTACAAAGCGTGATTTTTCTCAGAACACTAGTTTATCACTTTGATAAATCTTAATATAATATTTGATTGAATTCAAATTTTGTATGTTTCTTTTTTTATTATATGTCTAACAAATCTAATGGTTAGATTAAAATTTTAATTTTTCTAAAATAAAAAAAAATGTATATTTCAGTATTAAGATTATACAGTTATATAGATGACATAGAAATAATATTGGATTAAGTCTAAATTTTGTCTATATAAATAATCTATATCTGTGGTTACATCCAATGGTCGAATTAATTGTTTAATTTATATAATAAAATGTTCTTTATATATTACATATTGACATATACATCATAACTTACATTGATTAAATGTTATACTTATATATATATATATATATATGAAATGATATAACTTTTTCGATTATTACTATTGAATCATATATAATGATTATTACATCGTTTAGAACTTGATGTGGGTGAAAAATATCAGACAAAATGTGCTCAACAATGTGAGCTACGTTGAAATGTCCTGATTGGAAAGTTATCCCAATGGGAATAGGTTTGCCTGATGGGAGAAAAGCTTTCCTTTGGTTAGAGTGGAAATCGGTTGAAAAAGTATTTTCAAAAGAGTGATTCTCTCTCAAAAGGTTTCCAAAAGATTTGTTTTGGAATGAAATAGATTTGAATTTGATCCTAAGTGAGGAAAGCCTAAAAATTGTTGGAAAAAGCCTTCTAAAAACTCAGGGGATTCATTGGGAGAAAACTTTGTAAAAATTCTTAGAGAGAGAGTTTTTAGAGCGAAAAATGATAAGAAAATTCTTAACCGCTTTTTAGTTGAGAAAGGCTCCTTTTTATAGATAAAATGAGAAGTGAGATATTTTCAAGAGCGGTTTTATTTGAGTGATCTCCAAGGAAGGCAGTTATAACTGCCTATAGATATTTAGAAGGAGATTTTTAACTGTTTTCAAATCTTTTGAGAAAGGAAAATATCTTCTTGATTTAAACGGGTTTTGCCTTCGAGGGCAAAGTAGTAAAAATAATGTGATATGCACCATAAAGCATTTTTTTTATTCGAAAATAAGTTTTGAAAATATCTTGATTGCCCAAAAAGATTATATTGAATATAAGTGTTAGTTACCTGATGGGGAGTTATGCCAGATGGCATTAAATATCATAAGTATTTCAACGGCTACTTTTTCGCTGAACAAATCTAACTGTTCGAGAGGGTAACGATCAGTTTATTTACCCAATGGAAAAAAGGCTTTGTATAGATAGACCTCTTCGATTTTTTTTTTTTTTTTTTAAATATTCACTTCCTTCCATTCCTTCAAGTGAATGCAAACAACCATCTTCTAAGTTTTCTTGTGATATTACTTCTTGTTCTCCCCTGAATATACGACTTTTACAGTTTTTAGAAGATCCCAAGGTTTGCGCTTTCTTCTTTTGAGATGGAGAAAACTTAAGGTATTTATTTTTCTTTGTTTCTCACTTTTTCTTTTTTCTTCTCCTCTTCTTCTTTTCAGAAAATATGAGTCACTTCGAGGCTTCTAACGGTCAAAATTTGTTTGAAAAGAGTTTTTCTTTAGGTGGGAGTTCTTCTTCTAGTGTTTGTACCATTGTAGTTGAAAGTCCCATTAGGGTTAATGTAGTTGACACTCTGATGAGGATGACTAGATCTAGAGTTCAAAAATTGCTTACTCCTGAAACTCTGGTTGGGAATGATCCTGTTAGGGAAGCGAAGATGACCATGATAGCATTGTGGTTAGGGTTGGAATAATAAAAGATGAAAGCTAAAATCCTTCTCTGATTAGGTATAGATACTTAGGTAGAAATTTTGACTTCCTATATGTCAATGAATCTGCTATCTGAGAGACTTCATTCCATGTCAAACCTCTAGTAGAAAGGGCTCCTGATGCTAACGTAGTTAATGCCAGTGAACCTTCTGATCCTTTGTATCTCTCTCTTCATTCTAAACCTTTCTCGTTGTGAACCACAATTGTTCAATATAATATTCCAAGAGATTTTCAAGTCACTTTTCGAGAGGATTTTACGATCTATAATCCCCCTAATGATCATGTAGGTATCTACGTTGCCCAATTGAAGGCAGGTCTTCATTTTTCCCTTCTTCAATTGATAAAGGAAAATTATGTTTACTGGGGACCTTCATGCGGGGGAGTTGACTCCAAACTGTATTAGAACCACATTAGAGTTTGAATTACTATGTAAATCTTGTGGAGTTGCTTCTAGTCTCGAACTATTTAGGTATTTCTTTGTTATGATGCAAAAGTATACATTGAAAATAGGCCGTGGGTGGTTCTACGCACAGAAGCGTTCATCGATAAAGGAATTACTCTGAATCCCTTCTAGCATCCACAATTGGAAAGATGAGTTTTTCTTCGTTATACACAAAGATCTTAATAAACATAAGTTTCCTTGGAACTATAACAGATCCTTAGACAATGGTAACCCTGAAGGTCTTGACCCATTGGTAGTAGAAAATATAGAGAAAATTAATTTTATCTAGGCCATCAAGGAAAATTGGGATCCTCAAATCTTTCTCGATGGAAGGCTATATGGAGAAGGCGTCTTCAATATTGAAAACTGAGTAATGATCTTTTCTTTTAGCTTTTTCTCTTTGTTCCTTATCTGAAATTTTTGTTTTGATGAAAAATTCCTCTTTCTCCTTTTTTTTTTTTTTTTTTTTTTTTTATAAAACAAAAATTTTAAACAATTTGTTTCGACTAAAACAAAAAACTAATAGAC
>JAXGGT010020029.1:0-16420 GCA_035583425.1 Marsdenia floribunda
TAGAGTTAAAATAATTATAAATATTTTTTTTTTTTTTTTTTTTTTTTTTTTTTTTTAGAAAATTATAACTTTTATCAAAAAAATTATTGATTCTAACTTAACAAAATTATGGTAAATGAATAAATACATATGTCATTTTATAATATCAAGTCTTAAGCATTTAGTTACACGAAGAAAAAATCCGTATAATTATAAGAATATTTCACCTTTTTTGAGGGGAACAATAGCGGCTACAACAAATGCAATAGCACATTAAAAATTTCATCATTGAAGACAACTCATGGATTACAATGTAAAAGGGGAGGAAAAAAAAAAAAGAAAGAGGAAGATAAAAAGAGTGTCTATAGAAAACACTAGGAGCTTTCTTGCATCCAATGGAGATATCCAACAGCGAGAAACTTTTTCTATTATTTTCCCTTTTTGTTTCTCTCGTGTTTGGGCCACCCACCAATGGGCTCAAACAAAAAAGCCCAATTTGAGCTCATGGGCTCTGGATTGAAGAGTTTCTTGAAATTGGGCTGCAGAGGGATTAGTAGTACTACTAAACCTGAGAGAAAAATACTCACCGTTGAATTAAACTCTACCATGATACCAAATAACGGTAACACAAGTTGCATGGATCATGGACATGGTCAGCTCGAATCTTTGTGGAAAGAAAGTCCTTTTTTTAAGCATTAATTTAATTATATAAATTAATAATTAAAATAATTTAATAATTTATAATGTGAGTGATCTTTTTATTAAAATGATATTATATATTATTTTATCAAATAGTAATATATGCATGTTATTGTATATATTGTATTATTAATAGTAGTATGCATTTTTTGCTTTTTGTTTTCCTTGTGGTCGTATATATAAATATATTAATATTTTGTTATATATAACTTGAATATCTCAGTCCTTCATTTTTTTTTTTAAATATTCGTTCTTATTTTATACTTATAAAAATTAATTTTTAGTATTTATGACTTTGGTATAATTAGTCTAGAAAGAAGAAGTATAAATCCATCGCAAAATAACATTCGCAAATTCGTCAAAATTTATGAATTTTAAAAAAACTCTCGCAAATTCATCGATATCTGCTAGGGATGAATGTCCGTCGTAAATGCATAGCAAAGTGGCACTCGCAAATCAATTGAAAGTTTGTGGATTTAAAAAAACCTCGTAAATCCGTCGCTATTTACATGGGCAATTTTTCCATCGCAAATCCATCGCAAAATGACACTCACAAATTCGTCGAAATTTATGGATTTTAAAGAATCCTCGCAAATTCGTCGCTATCTGTGTGGGCATTTTTTCTATCGCAAATCCATCACAAAATGCCACTCGCAAATTCGTCAAAAATTATGAATTTCAAAAAACCCTCTCAAATCCGTCGCTATCTGCGTGGGCATTTTTTCCATCGCAAATCTATCGTAAAATGGCACTCGCTAATCCGTCGAAATTTGTGAATTTTAAAGAGCCCTAGCAAATCCGTCGCTATCTACGAGGGTTATGGTTCCATCGCAGATGAATCGTAAAATTGCACTTGCAAATCCGTCGAAATTTGTCATGTATATTTTGGTCATCGCAAATCCGTCGTAATTACCGACGGCTGGTCAACGCACCGTTTTGCCCTCGCAAATTGCAAGGGATTCATGGCCATCGTAAATTTTCTGTCACAAATCTTGAATTTTCTAGTAGTGCATCACAGCATGGATAACTGGAGAAAGACATGAGGTCTTCCGTTCTCGAAAGAATATGATATGCCAAAACATAATGGCTGCTGTTGACCATGACATGCTTTTTACATTTGTACATACCGGCTGGGAGGATAGTGCCCATGACGACCGTTTTTTTTTAGACGTTGTATCCATCTAACGTCACGGCTTTCAACATCCTCCTCTCGGTATTCTTTATATTTTTGTCGACGTGAATTCATTCCAATTAAAAATGTTATTACTATATAACAAACTTCTATGTACGTTAAAGTTACTTACGTTTTTTACGAAAGCAGGTAAGTATTATTTGGTCGACACTAGTTATGCGAATCAACCGGGATTCCTTGCATCGTATAAAGGTGAGCGATATCACAGAAGTCAATTTCGACAATGCACAGGTGGTTTTCGCGGTTTGAGGGAACTATTTAATTATATGCATTCATCTTTGCGTAATGTTATAGAAAGGACATTCAAAGTGTTAAAAAAGCATTTTCCCTTTCTTGGATCCGCTATGCCACCGTGCAAATTGCCAAGACAATGCAACATTGTCATTGCTTGCTGTGTAATTCACAACTTCATTCGCCTTAACGATATCATGGACAAAATTTTCAAGGAATTTGATTCGGATGATGTCAACCTTGAAAATATACCTGACAATAATGATAATGGCGTTGATGTTCAAAGAAGATTGGAATACGTTTTCAGTGGGCCTGAACAGATTTAGGCATGGAGTAATTTTCGAGATTCAATTACATCTCAAATGTGGGATGTACATACAACCAGAATAGTTTAGTCCACTTCAGATTACTAGTCATTTTTTTTCCTTTTTTGTTCGACTGTATTTCAACATTTCCTTTCTTGAACATTGTACCTGTTTCGTTTTAGTCACATAACCCGCTGCTTTCTGTTAATCTGAAATTCACAAGTGCAATCCAAATGTAAACGAATACACATTTCCTTTCTCTGTAATGTTATCGTATTTCACAAATTCAGACCTGCAATACAAATATAGCTACGCTTTATAGATATGACTCTAAATTTTGAACTGCCCCACATATCTTGCAATTGTTACTTTTCAACACAACAGGAAGATGTTGGTACTTTTTTTTTTTTGCAGAGGTCTGCCAACTATATATTGCATTCTTCCCATACATATCTGCATGCCTCTCAAAAGAAGCATCATGCTATAACACACCCTTAAATGGACATTTATGGTAGTAACACCAGTTGAAAAGGTGCTCTGAATGCAGTAATTACCACCTACGCTAAGTGTATCATTATTCAATTACACCCTCGATCTCATATCATTGTATATATAAGACTTCATTTGCATACATTCCGGCACTACGAACTCCACAATATATAGAAGTATTCCTATTATCGTACAATTATCAAGTGTTAGGCATCAAGTGGACTCGTAGGTAGTACCCCAAGTTCTGCAAATCACACTTCGAAGTGAAATGACCAGCAATTTATGAGGATGTGTCGGTTGATTTGCTTATGAACCACTTACTCGAACATGGACTTGAAGCAGAAGTCCCTGAATGGCTGCCTTGTCGACTTGCAGAACAGATGAACCAGATAACCAACGGAGAGTTTACAAAATCAATATTGCGCAATGAACTTTTCGACATTGTGATGCGGTGCGATATATTCGGTAAGCTATTGAAACAACCCTAGTATACATGGGTCCCTGATAATAACACATTATTCATTGACCCTCATCGATTCAATCAGTGGGAGGATTATATAAAGGTAATGCCAGTACCACCATTGTATATAGATGGCTTAGTTATATATATGTATATATGTTATTTTCGACTATACGTTTCCATATAATCTATTCATTTATTTTTTATTCCGGTTTTGGTCATCAATGTCTTGTACCATTCAATTTACTATATATTTACAAAACATATGTCTATTTGTGTATAGACAAATCCAGGAAACAATAGGTATCTAATAGAGGGTGAAAAACATTATGATGTGTTCAAGTTCTACTACGATTAGGGAAATCCTTCATGTCACAATGGTGACCTGTCTAATGTTGGGAATGTGCCTACAAATGAAAATGTTTTATCCATCATACATTCTGTTCCAAGAATTGAGGGTTCTACGAATGAGTACGCAGACAGGTATTTTGCACCACCTCCTCAGCCATATTAGTACAATGTAAATATGGATCGAATTCAGTCTCACGTCTTAAGAAGTTGAATGAAGATGAATGCATTTCGGTGCCCTCTTCTTCTCCGTCCCTTCTCCATTGACTCGATGCGGGGGGAACAATGATCGAAGTTAATGCTACTCTTTTAACACATGCTTGTATGCATTTGAACAATTTTTTGATATCATTACGACAAACTTACCTTTTAATGGATACACCTTATAAATATGTATAGTGGATTTCCTTAATTCGACATTATTGGTTATTAGCGAATATTATGTTGCTTTTATGTTTTAAGGGTTATATATGTGTTTTTAATCATAATTTAATATGTTCTTTATCTGTTGTTCAATTTTCCTTGAAAGTCCTACTGAACATAATTTCCACTTGAACTATACTTGTATTATTATGAGTTTACTATTATTTTTCATTCATATTATTCTGGTTATTACTATTATATGTATATATATATATATATATATATATATATATATATATATATATTCATAGTTGTAAAATTTGATAATTACTGCAATTATCATTATTATTGGGATTACCATTATTTGGATGTAAATAATCCCTTTTACTAAAACATAATTTATATACATATACATAGAGAGAGACTCGAGAAACATATACATATACATATATATACTTTTCTTTTTTTACAATATTATACATATCAAAATTATTTTTATTAATAGTTTTTTAATACTAACTATTGTTATGGTTTGTTTTTTTTTTTTCTTTTAAGTTGAATTACAAAATCAGTTTTTTTATTTTTATTTTTATTTTTATTTGTAAACATATAAAATATAATTAAGTAATATATATATTTTATAATATTCATGATTTCAACATATTACACATTTGTAAATATCTATTAATATGTATGTATATTTTTTTATCTCCATATATATGATACTATTTTTTTTTAATATTTATATTATTCATGTATTTATTCGGATAAGCATTTTTTTTTTTAAAAACCTCAGTATTTTACAAAGTATTATTGCTATCTATCCCAATACAAGTTTTACGATATCATCAATGAGCCAAACTTTATCAGGCATGAATTAGGCGGTGTAAATTCATTATGGTCTTTTTGTAATTTTTGGATTGTGTAATCATATCAATCAATCTGATTTATTGAGTCTGCCGTTGATCACCCATTGGGAAAAGGGAAGGACACCAACAGTGACGCTTGGTTATAGTATCGATGGAAATTTGGGGAAAATTTACTCATCATCTTTGTCTCTTCCATAACAAACCCTTAAGTCTCCTGGAACTTACCCTTCTACAACATCTGTTTCTCAAACATATATATATATATATGTATATATATATACTTTTCTATGTATAGCTATTCAAGTTCATTATAATAAGTTTTGAGTCATGGATTTGTTTATCTAATAAATATATCTTTTTTTTTTTTTTTTTTATAGTCAACCAAGTAAATATAATTCCTTCATCCACCATCGTCTGTTTGTCATCTCAAAATCATATTTTTCAATCTGGTGGGATGGTGAAGAAGAAGCATGTTGTGCAGTCTACCACACCTAAATCTTCGTGTGGTACATCATTTGGTGCCACAGCGAGATAGAAACAACAAGATGATCAAACAACACTCGATTCTAGGTTGCGGGCTATGCTTCCTGGGTTGGGTGTGAAGGAGAAACCTGATTTACACGTACCAACCAAGGATACAACTAATTTCGTTTGCAGGTTGTTTGAAGATCATTGGGTTACACTTTGGTCAACAAAATCAATCGCTTATGGCAACTGCCTAATATAAGGGAACTTCAGGAACTAGAGGGTTTTGTAGAAATGATTAGTGAACAACAATGGGACACTCTTGTAAACCATTGCACCGAAGTTTCACCCTAATTGGTCAAATTATTTTATTCCAATGCCTTCGTTCACGAAGACATAAACAAGAATTTGATTGTTCGGAGCATGCTTAAGGGTACAGAGATACAATTCAGTGCAACTGATGTCAACAACTGGTTCCGAATGCCCAATGAGGGATTCACCCTAAAGGATTATTTCAGAAGATGGTTCTCAGAAAAGGCTCCATCCGTGACCAAGTTGCTAGGAACTTGTGTGGGTCGTCTAAACTAAGTGTCAACTCATTGTCCATTACTGGTCGTGCGATTGGAGCTATAATTGCCTAATTTATCAAAGGTAGGTACCAAAAATAGCTTGGAATAACTGATTACTTATTGATTTTTCATACCATGAACCATAGTTTGATTAATTTAGGACAGTGTTTCATTCACAATGTCCATTTGGGTATTCGTCAAAATGAGAGGGTTTTGCCTTACGTGAGATTCTTGACCAAAATCTTTAGAATTTTGAATGTGGATTTTGATGGGGAAAACGTGTAGTCTGTGACTGTTAAATACCTCAACAATGTTAGGTCTTTCAAATTAAAGAGGGGCAAACATGAAGAGAATGCAGGTAAGCCAGAAGAAGAGGGAGATGAAATTGATAATGAGGATGTAGTTGATAGTATAGATGAACAGTCTGATAGATAGAGGGTTAGGAATTCAGATATTATTAGTGAGATACGCAGTTTGGATGATAAGATTAACAAGCAAGCGAAGTCGATGAAGGAGTTGATTCAAGATTTTGAAGTTTTCAAATGGAATGTTGAGGTGTTTATGGAGAATGTTTATAGTTTAATCTAAAATAGAGAGGTGCCACATACTAATAGTGCACCTAAAACTGAAACCCACACTGAACGTGGGTTCGATGATGGTGTGCATACAAGTCAAGATGTTGGCGGTCAAAAGGATCTCGGTCAGAACATAAACTTTCAGATGGAATCAGAAAACGTCGAAGATTTGTTTGACCAATTTAATGATGGCTACGGTTTCAACTTTCAACATCAATGGTTAGAATGTTCAATTGCCACAAAGAACAATTACATGAATCATTCGAAGGTATTGAACAAATATTTATTCATCAGGAATTTTTTTTTATTTTATAGTCGACTGATACTTTTTTTGCATTGTCGTACTACCAGCCGCATCGATGGATGATGAACCCATTAGTGGAAATACAACTTGTCATGCCAAAGGTGATTCTTTTTTTTTTTGCATAACTGTAAATAACATCATGCTCATTCACATAATTAATGTCATTATCATTTTCATTTTGTTAGCGGTAAGAAAAAGAAAAGAAAAATTGAACCCGTTCGGCGATTACTAAGGTCTAGAACATGTAAGGTTGTTGGAAAGAAGATAGGGCCTGTTGGGCATGTTACAATTCTTGATGAAGATGATGATGTTCCTGATCATGACATTCATGAAATCATTCATGAACCTGGATATGGGCAAAATGTTGTACAAGAAACAGAGGAATATGGTGAAGACAATGCGCATACAGACGTGGTATACAGTGTGCTACAAGACTTGAATTTGGAAATTGAGACGGAATATATGGCAATGAATGTTCCATTAAATGAAGGCACTGGTGAGATTATTATACATTATGCGAGTTTTTCAATACACGTGTTTATTTTGGTCGACTAAATAATTGTTTTATGATTTACTTGTCAGTCCATATATTGATGTTGTAAATTCGCTTGCTGAACATAATGAAAACAATGCGCCGAATGCGAATGTTGTAATTGGCAGTAAGTTGAATACATCCACCGACTCTGATAGTGAAAAACCCAATGGTCCTTCATACAATGAAGATTTTGTTAATAAGATTTCCACTGAAAGGCCAAATCATGAGAATCCTAAGGAAACAGGTTAGCGGTAAATGTAATGTTGCCTAATTTAATTCATTTTATGTGTTACTCATATGAAAGTATCATATTTAATTATTTACAATCATTCCAGTAATTTGACTATTGCAAGTGGATATTTGATAATGTTATGTGTAACTTTGTGATGACAATTTTAGTCGGCTAAAAATAAGTGGTTTTTTTTTTTTCCTTCATTACAAATAAATATATATATATATATATATATATTAATCATAATACCAATACGTGTTGGGAATGTTGCTTGATTATGTGTTCCATGAAGCAAATGTTGATACTTCAGTAATGGTGGCTTCCGCAAAAGAAGTGAATGATGAGAATGGCGAATTTGACATTGTTCACACAAAATTCATTGGAATTGAGCACGTCTCACCGCATTATACGGTTCATGATTTCTCTGCTACATTTTTTTGAATTTTTTATATTACGTCTTCAAATGTTCGAGCGTATGTTTTCTTTTGTGAATATTTTATGTAAATATATTTTATCTTATGACTTTATTCGTCTTTTATGATTTTCAGACGATGCGAACACTCATGATAGTGTTATTACAAATGATTCGCACAAAAATGATGTGCAAGCAGAGTGTGGAAGTAAAGATAATGTGGTCAGCACGGATTCACATTAGAATGCAGAAATTCAAAATATTGTGAAATATAGCGACAACATGGAAGAGGCTTCAAATGTGAACGATGTGGACACCTCAAACTTACCTCTTGCCTAATGGTCTTTATACCTGATTTCATTTAAAGTGTGTATAACAAAGAATTTGTGGTCATGGGATAGTTTTTTTTTTTTTTTTTTTTTTTTAATTTTTTTGACTATGGCTAAACCTGATGTTTATTGTGCATTTCTTTATTTTAAGCAAAAAATATTGATGTTTTTGGACTTCATTTTTCGTTGACATATACAATGTGCATTTTATGTTCATTACAAACGAACAATAATAATACACTTCATACATATATACATATACATAGCAAAGGCTATAGTTAAAAAACATACGTAGTTTTTATATATTATAATGTGTATACAAAAATATGAAAACATATGTATTTTTTATGATTTTTGAATTTATAACTTTTTCCCTTTCATAACGTACAATTGTATTCAGAAATTACAAAATTACAATATTGAAAACCAGTTAAATCTACATAATGTTACACGTCAATATATTTCAATAATTCACTAGTATAAAGTTAAATATATATGTATATTTTTTTTTATGAAATAATTTTAGCACTAACAGTTTGAATGTAAGTAAAAAATGTAGTCCATATGTATTATGCAATCTTACTGCAAATTCAGGACACTGGGATGTAACAACTTTCAAGTCCATAAGCAAAATCCATTATCTCTTTACTTTAAATTATTCGAAAAAATCAGTTGACCAATTACTACGTATTAAATGGTCACGTCGCAACTACATGACACATATAACAAGTCAAGGACAGGTGGAATGACATTTTACCAATGATAGATAAATGATGGGTTCTAAAGGAAGCATTATGGTAAGGAAGAATAAATTCTATGTGCTGCACGAAGGACGAACGAAGGGGATTACGGCATGTTGGACGGATTGCTTCATATCAACAAACAGATATCCGAAAAATGCGTTTCAACCATTTGTAGATTATGAATCAGCTATTCAGGCTTGGAATCGATACAGCTGTAGGAAGATGAACTCAAATAATTTTAGGGATCCGACAGGTATTCATGCTCCAAAACCAAGTGAGTTGCCTACTCCGCCGACAAAATGGATCGAAAATAGTAGACCCTGAGCAGATGACGCTTTTAGGAAAGCAAGTGAAACTTGGAAAAAATACGGCTAATCATTGAAGTGGAATGTGATACACTTTGTTTATGTTTTATAATCCAAATGTAATGTAGGCATTTGTCATTTCCATTTGCCAGAGATTGTATTCGTACATTGTTAATTAGTTCCTATCAAGTTATGTTTTTGATGTAAAATTTCCATATGGGCATGTCTATCTTCAGTTAATTACATTGTTCATAAGTTTTATCTTGCAACACGATCAAGAAGAGTTTAAAATTGAAGAATATTGGTAATAAAATAAAATTAACTGAGGGTTATACCAATGTTTCTACATTTTGTGCATTATGTATGTCGAACCAAATTGTAATAATTTCCATAAAATATAGTCAACTGGATTATATATTTTAATATGTTGATACGTAATACCTGTTAAATATATATAGACATATATTCGGTAAGTCACACCCATATATGTATATATATACCGTCTTGTCAAACAAATGTACATTTTTAACAATTCAAAATGTACACATACATATACATATATATATATATATATATATTTTAAACAGTTTTACCTACCCTGAAACATGAACGTTATATATATATAGTAGAATGAAAATATATATACCCGATATATATATACATGTATATATATTTTTAATTTAAACTAAAACTACCGCACATACGAAAAGTATAAGATTAGGATATCCACAATTTCCATGAAAGCATTGTAATCACTACCAAAGACCTATTCAATAATATTGACCATGCAAAAAATGACCGTTCGCTTTCATTCATTCTTTTGGTCAATACATAGTTTCAATGACATGCTATTGGTGCAGAAATATACATGAATACGTATTAAATTTTCCATGCGCATGAACTTTTGTTTCATTCTAAAACCAATTCACAGCTTCCAAGAAATGCATTTATTGCAGTCTTTTTTGTATTCTTTACTATTATGCATGAGATGAAACTATTTATAGTGCGGAATATGTAAGTCGACACTGCTCAAACATTTCAATCAACGATCAGTTATACAATTATCTGCCCATAACTAAGCAGCCATTTGGTATCATGTGGAATACACATGGATTTTCATCATTCAGTTCATCAAACTTTGAAGGCAATGGCCCGATATGTATAAGGATATTCTAGTCGATCTTATCGAAGAACATCTGTTAGAAGACAATATCGAAAATAACTTGCCAAAATGGTTGCCAAGACGTCTTGCTAAACAAATGAACTATAATACAAAGGGTGAGTTTACTGATATCATGATTCGGGATAAAATATCAAATCTCAAGATGAGATCCGAGGTATTTAGACAACTTTTGAAGCAACCCTAGTATACATGGGTGCCGTATAAAAATGCATCAAATGTTGACCATATGCGATTCTACGAGTTGGAGGAATATGCAAGGTATGTATCTGTTACACTAAATATGAGTTTTAAATATTATAAAGTTGTATAATATTTAATATTCAATAGCACAAACAAAATAAATCATGTAAATGGTTGACTAGGAAAATAAAATTACATTTGAAAATGTAGATACAAAAGAAAAAAGCAACCCGTTCGCGATTAAAAGTCCATAAAATGCACCAAATTATCATTATGTACTTGTTATGACATCGGTTGGATATTTATATTTGTTTTATGATTGTAACGTAGAGGAACCCGAACAACGATAAATATCTACATGAAGGGGAAAGGCACTATAATATGCTCAGGTTCTACTTTAATTGGGGTAACGACAAAGCTGTAGGTGTATCTGTTGAAGAAGTTGCAGATCATGGCGAAGTTACTGATGACGAATACACCGATAGATATGCCACACCTGAACCGATGCATTGCCAGTTCAGGAGGAACTTTGATGCTATTTGAACTCATATTCTGAACAAAGGCAAAAACAAACATGCTTCGACATCTGCTTTTTCTGATGACCAGAATTCAAATGAAAAGTTGGACAACACCGAGTATTGGTCATTCATTAACAAGTGCGTTGACATTGAATATGGCTGTGAACTCCAGTGATCATTTGTCTTCTGTGTTACTTCACAACTTCTCTAGCTATTATGTTTATCAAAGCTACAATGTTTTTTTTTTTTAATACTTTATGAGTAATGACTTTAATGGGAAGATATGAAATGTGTATATGTTTTAATAGCTTTCCAGTTACTATGGAATGTCAACACCATTTTCCTTTTTCCGTAACAGTTTTCCAGTGTGTGAATTCATGCAACATGAAATTACGTGAACAAAAACTGCAAAAAATAGGAGAATAATATATATACTCATATATATTAAAAAATATTTATATATTTTGCAAATTAGACTCAATCGCAAAATTATACGTAATATAAGTACAAAACAGAATTTAAATAATATGTTTCAAAATGTATCATATTGTTGAACTTGCACTATTTACATCTATTCTTTTCTTTTCTTTTTTTTGGTGTCTCACTTTTTCTTTTTTCTTTTTTTTTTATAATCGGATGTATGTTGATCAATTTTTCAACAATTTTCGTTTATTTACTCATAACTATGTGTGATTAAATATGAAATTATGACTTCAATATTCATAAACTAAAATAATAAGGGATATATCAATATTAGAACTGTTTTTTAAGAAATATATATTCGTGTATAATGAAAAAAGATAACTATACAATTTTCTTTTTTTTTAAAATTAAAGGGAATAACGTATATTCATAAAAAATTTTATGAATATTATAAAATTAAAGGGAAAAAAAAAAGAAAAAGAAAAAAAAAGGAAGAAAGAATAACAAATGATTATAAACTTAAAATTTGTTTGAACAACTCTTACGTAATCTAGGACTGGCTGTTTTATATATATATGGAAGGAAAAAAAAATGAACATCAACCACATTCGATAAACCATCATGACTGGAAATCGAAAAGACACGATGGCACAACACATGAAGACACATTTTTACCATGACCACCGAAATAGCAGTTTCTGGGTTACCGAAAATCTCAATTTTTCAATAACTAACGTGACTGTTGAGATTCTCAAAATTGAATGGCATTTGATTCATCAAGAACACCATAATGATTCGACGTTCTCAGCCACCCTGCGGAAGACTATTTATAACAGCTTTTATCAACCACGCAACTCATAATTCTTTCTGAATAAAAAAAAAAAAAAAAAAAGATGACAAAGACCAAACAAACAAACAAGAATAATCCAAGCAAGTCAGGCAGGGTACAAAACGACAAAAAACAGATAAAGAACCAGAAATCCCTTCTGATGTCATACTACAAAGCATTTTACCTGCTATACGAATGACTGATGACGAGAATCTACACAAACCTGCGAATGATACAAACTTGTTTGTGTGCAAGTTTTTCGAAGATCATTGGACATCTTTTTGGTCAACCAGATCAATCGCTTACGGAAGGCCACCAAAAATGATGGAATTGAGTTCATTGGCAGGCTTCCAGGAGATGATTACAAAACAAAACTGGGATGTTCCAGTGAGACACTACACTATTGTATGTCCACGCCTTGTTAGATTATTCTACTGCAACACTTTCTTAACGGAAGATGAGAATCACATTTGGCACGTAAGGTCCATGGTTAAAGGAGTTGCTATCGAATTCAACGCATCAATCATCAACAACTTTTTTGGAATGCCAAATAAAGGGTTTAGACTTTCCGAATACAAAGAATACAACCACCTGCAGAAGGTTGCGTTGAAGGAAGAAATAGCTAGGTTCTTGTGTGTGTCTTCTGTAATAGCAGTCAACAGGATACCAGTGACTGCTTGTGCAATTGGTGGTATAATTGCAAAATTCATTCAAGGGAGGTACCAGAAGCAGCTTGGCACATTTGATTACCTTTTGATGTATAGTTTCCTTAACAAACGTTTGATCAATTTTGGAGATTGTTTTGTGAACAACGTTTACATGGGGATTCATCAAACTGAACGTTTAATGTCGTATGGAGGATTGTTAACCTCACTGTTAAGAGAATTTGGAGTTTCATTTGAAGGCGAGACAATAGAACCGATGATGTCAATGTATGGAACACAGAATGTTAGATCGTTCCAAATGAGATGGGAGTAAGAAGCGGAGATAGAAAGTGAAGCAGAAGAAGAGGTACAGAAGGACGACGATGACGATGAGGAAATGGAAGAAGCTGAAGAAGCAAGGTAGAGGAAAAGAATCAGAAACTCTAAAATTTTGACGGTAATCAATGAAGTGCACAACATGATGAACAGGAAAACACATTTTAACATAAGATTCAGGCAAGATTTCAATGAGTTTAGAGCTTTCATGTAGGATTTCTTTCTCAGTTTCACCAAACAGCCTGGAGACAAAGGAGAACAGATAGTACCAACATCAAAGGGTACAACTGAAGAGGTTCATATCCCACCAGAGGATGATGACAATGGTGACGATGACGATGAAGCAGACGACGAACAAACTGAAGAGAAGGGTAATGAAACAAGTGATGATGATTTTTTGGTCGACCAAAATGTTCAAGATGAATCAAGTCATAGTGAAGAAATCGTAGATGATCAGGCAACTAACAGTCAAGTTTGGGTTACACAAAAATCAACAGAACATGGGGAAGGGGCACACAATGTTGAATGTCACCCTATACTGAACGTGCCTGGGTCAGCGAATGTTCCAACAGTCCCATTTGAAAGGGTCACTGAAAGTGTGCTAGAGGGTTATTTACGGAATCCAATCTTAAATTCATTATGTGTTATAATTTTACTAATATTATTAATATTTTTTTGCTTTTTACATTTGCATGTCTAACATATATATATTTTTTAATTGTAGGTGCGCGCAATATCAAAGTTGAGACAACTCCATCAACAAGGCGAATGTCCTTTAGGCCAAGTGTTGGAATGCAAGATACTACAACACCTGTACCGATCCAACAAATAATTTTGTCAGATGACGATAGTTCAACCAAATGAAATATACAATTGCAACACCTCAACTGACAATAGGTCAACAAGGTTAGTAAGAGAGCAGGCAAGAACATATAAGTCCAGTTCGTGTTACGGAAGATATTCTTTCTATTAACGTGCCACCACTGCAAGCAATCCCTCCTACCCAAACTGCAGAACCAGCAGTTCCACAAGCAGCAGATACGCAACCAACAAGCGACCCTAATCTATACTAGAAAGGTACTAATAAGTCAATGGTAATGCGTAATAATTAGCATGTGTATATGTATGTATATGTATGTATGTAAATTATGATTGTATGAAAATGTATTAGTACATATACTTGGGGAGTGGTATATTGCTAATGTACATTATGGTTGACTAATTATTAAAATATGGTTTGGTCAGGGAAAAAGAAACAAACTCAACAGGCAAGGGGATAAAAAGTAGAAAGAAGGCCCGAGCTAGGAAGAAAACAAAGAAAGACACAGAGGGAGGGACATCTGGGAAGCAGCAAGATTAGGCAACAGAACAGGAGCAGGCAAGAGTGCAGAATCCGCCAACACAAACACAGATGCCAGGTGCAAGTACAATGGAGGATCAAATGAAACAGACCAAATGAAATGCAGTTGTGGTCTGTGCTGACCTCGAATGTGAAGGATTTCTTAAAAGCATTATTATATGAAATTATGAAGTCGTATAAGTGTCTGTTCTACTATTCTAGAGCTTGTTTTTTTTTTTTTTTTTTTTTTCCTTTCCCCATCTTGTTGAACTATGGTTTATGATTTCAACTTTGTTTCTATTTGAAGAGCAAGACATTTTAACATATGGGTTTTATTATCATTATGATGGTCAGTTGTTGCTAATCGTTAATGTTAAAAAGGTTGTTATAATTGTTTTATATATATATTTTTTATATTATCTGATTGTTTTTTGTATGTATTTATATTAGATTATAATATATATAGTAAAAGAAAAATACACATAGTTTAATAATCAAATAACAAAAATATTCATATGTTGTAATAATAAGGAACACAGTTCATATTTATGTAATTAAAAAAATCGATGGAAAAAAAATGTATAAGAACATTCAGTAAACACATCACAAAAGAAATTATATACGATATACGTGTGTATATATAAGTATATGCATATATATAAAATAAGGATAGAAATTAAAAAATATGAAAGTGTATAAGTAAGAAAAATTATGCCAAATGATTAATGAATATGAACAATATATATTGTAATACAAAATAATTATTATACAGTTTTTTTTTTCCAACATAACTACTTACATGTATAGATACGTGTATATCCATATTCATATTTCATGTTATACCAATTTGAAATTGCATGTGTGGATTTGTTATATATTTATTCACGATATAAGTACATATTATTTATTTACATACACAGACTGTGTGTGTAAGGGCCGGCAAAAAGTATATATGTATATATATTTATGTACATCATACTATCAAAATATATATGTATACATATATATTTGTGTATGTATGTTATTATGGTATGTATATAAAATAGTATTGTTATGATAAATGTTACAATGTACACATAACAATAACATTATTATAATATAAAATATTTTACAATACATGTTTACCTACAACCTTCTAAACGGGTTAGTCACACGTTCAAAAAACATACAAATATAAAAATATACAAATAATCATATCATCATTACACACCTATAAAACCTATTCTATGGTATGTATATAAAATAGTATTGTTAAAAAACAAGTACAACCAGAATAAAGGGAATAATGTGAATATATGAAGAAAGGTAGTACGAAGAAGATATGGATTTTTTTTTCATCCTTTACAGAGTTAGAGAATCAACAACCTCTCAATCCAAGAAAATATGATTCTCGAATTCCACTATTAAAAAATAAGAAGAAGAAGTACCAACTTCTCATCATAAAGCATTAAAAAAAAAAAAAAAAAAAATCCAGAAAAACAAGAAAAGAAGTAGAAGTCACAGATCAAAATTATAACACACTGGCATGGTACCATCAATATAAGGAAAAACCAATTTCATTAGA